>CAUVYP010000399.1:7500-16916 GCA_963556195.1 Sepiola atlantica | reverse complement strand
AAAGATGTGTTGAACCTCCTCTAGGTTAGATGTATGACGATTTCGTGATTCTGAGAAGGCAAAGTTACTTAGCAGGCCAATTCGACAATAGAATAATTCAACAACATCGGTTTCTTTTTGTATCAAATAATTATTAAAAACAATTAAAAGGAAGGATTAATTTCACACTTGAATTTTAGAGTCTCTTATTTTGATAAAATGTCTTTGTTTACTAAACTAGTTCGTCGTCTGTGTGTGTGTGTGTGTGTGTGTGAATCACTTTTACGACTGCAAAGCCTTAATTGAGACATAACTTGTCTACTCAAACGGTGGAAGAGGGAATCCTATGGCCCATGCCATCCCAAACGAGAGTGATTGATCGTGCAACGCCCCCGCTTGGCCGGTGCTCGTGTCTGAGCTCCAGCTAACACGTCTGTCGAAGCCGCGAGCCCCAAATCTAACTGATCGTCCACTCAACACAAAAAACCTTTTTTTTCCCAAAGAGGCATAGTGCAACACTCTCTCTTTCTCTCTGTGTCTTTCCTCCTCCCAGAAAGGCATATCATCACACCTTTTCTTTCTCTCTCACTCTTCCCTTTTTCTGAGTCTTTCTTCATCTCTTGGTGGTCTGGGGAGAGGCGGTACAGACGATACGACACGGGTAATTACAATTCTCCGTTTAGGCTGTTTTCTTTCCTGTTATCGTAAAAGACTTATTCTCTTTCTCTCTCTCTATGGGGGGAGGGCTTCTACCCTAATTAATAATGACAGCTTTTGGATGGCTATCTTCGGCCCAGCTTCGTCATTAAAGAAAACCATTATTCTCTCTCAGACATTACTGTCATCACAAAACACCTATCCACTTTCTTCTCTTGTCGATGTCGACACCATTAGTGATTAACACCTTAGCGACATTCCAATATCGCATATGGTAAACACACACCCTGTGCGTGGTTAATTGCCCCTGACAAGCAATACCAATTTTCCAGTCATTTTGACGCTATTTTTCTTTCCTCGTTTTTATAGACTTTCTGTGTGAATATATACTAGTCTCAATGCTCTACCTCAATTTTACGTAGGGCCTAACCATCACCAAGATGCATACTAGGGCGCTCTAAAGTGAAGATCTCTGTCGGTTCTATTGGTCCTGTCACATGTATATATATATATATGTATATACATATGTATAAATATATATATATATATATGTATATATATATGTATACTTTTAATATGCTAGTATCTAACATATGAAGTAAAGTTAGTCTCATTATTATGTCAGTAACAAAAGTTTAGTAATGGAGAAGACATCATTAATCTATTCATTGAATTTCTAACTAAAGATTTCTAAATATGCAGGATGTTATCTTTATTTGATCGTTGATTTGAGTAATTTTCATTGAGTAAGTTTTCATTTTAAATATGCCAACAACTTTTTTATTTTGATTGCAAAAGGTGACATTTTACTGTAGCTTATATGCAAATGCAGAAAATAGATCAGAGATGTTTTTCTTTATGCAAGTTATGTCAAAAGATCGCTAAGAACCTTGGACAATCTATTAAAATCATCTATGAACTCTGGTGTACTCAGATCGACAACTAAATCTTTCTTTACGGTCTTGCCATTCTATTTCTCATCAGCGAATATACGCCTCATAATGTAAACGTTTGCACATGCGTATTGCATCGTATATCATTCTTCATTGTATAGGCAAAAATGATATCAGTAAATTTAATTACCAAAGTAAATTAAATATCTCATTCCTCTGCAGGCAGCGATAATACCTCACATAAAACAGATCTTATTTTAAATATTCACAAGAGAATGTAGGCCTTCAGATTATATTTTCCCTGATACGCAACTCGGTGTTTAAATTAATTAAAAAATGATCTTAGCTAAGAGGTGTTCGGTTTTGTTACGTTTTCATTCTTCTTTTAATTACAAAGTTATTTGAACAGTTAAGAAAAAAAGAAAGAAAATGTATAAAAATAGACAATATATTTGAAGAATATGGCAATATTTTAAATGTTCTGCTATCTATCAGCTTTTAATGGCATTCCATTAAATTGAGGACATTTTTCTGGATCACTTTAGGAATATGAACTTTTTATACAAAATAATGTAACCCATATATATATATATATATATATATACCTTTTAAAAGGATGCGCGGTAATCTCTCAAAGGCCCTTTCGAGTATCATCTTGTCAGAAGATCGATAGTTTTTAATCAATAATATCGTCGAAAGAAAGAGCAAACAGGGAATTGAATGTGCCAAAATTAACGATGGAGCGATTAAAAGAAGTGAATTTAATGATTTCGTTAAAAAAAACGATTAAAAGGCACTACGTTAGGGGAAAAAAAAGGAGGAAAAAAAAAGGGAGGGGGTTCAAAGTTCCACAAAGAATGAAAATAGTCCAAAGAGATGTAAGTGTAATACTGTAATTTGCATTAATTGCTCCAAGTAGAACAAAACATTCTGTTAACCCCCCCTCGCTTACAAAATATAACTGGTCCCGGTCAATTCCTAATTTCTCCCCACACCCTTTCATTTCAACATATTAAGAAGATATGTGATGTTGATGAAGTCCGAAGAGATTTACTATATATCCCTTACGAAAAGTACTGAAATCTTAAAATTTTTGATCCCGGACATTGAGCACTTTGGATTATGGCTTCTGGGGTATACAACATTATAAAAAAAGACGTAGAAGTTCTTTTATCCCGGGCATCACCGCGTTTAACACACACCTGCTCTATCTATGATATTGAGCACTGTTATGAGCACTTTTGTGGGACTACCTGCTCTATCAAGGATATTCATATGAATGAATAAAATGAATGAAAAAAATTGAATGAGAAAAAATGAATGTAAAATGAATGAAAAAATGTATGAAAAAGTGAATAAAAACCGAATGAAAAAATTGAATGAGAAAAAATGAATGTAAAATGAATGAAAAAATGTATGAAAAAGTGAATAAAAACCGAATTAAAAAATAAATGCAAAATGAATTAAAATAATGAATGAATAAAAGTAAACGTAAAACAAGTGAAAATAAGTGATTAAAAAGTGAATGAAAAAATGAATAAAAAAATGAATGAAATTGAAAAAAAAAAGCTACGGGTAAAAAGTTAAAGTAAATAAAGTGAAGGGAAAAGAAATGAATGAAAAATGAATTTAAAAAATGAATGAAAATTGAATAAAAAATTAATATGGTACGGTAATTTTTATTTAAAATTCATGATTTATATCACAATCATAGGATTGATACAACATTTTCTCAACTGTTGAAAAATAATATCAACTATACTAATAATAAGTATTGAAATTATAAATCTTACATGAGAAAAGTAAAAAATAACTTTTTAGTATTTTTTACCTTTCTCATCAGTAGAAAATGAAGAAAAGAAAGAAGAAAAGAAAAAAGAAAAATATACACTATATCATAAAATGAAATGCTGTGGAGACATGATGTACAAAAAAGATAAAAGAAAAAACAAATTAAACACAGGAAGAAATCATTAAAAACAAGAGATCTACCGGTTTCGTTCGGATCAACGAACGTCTTTAGAAAAAGTGATTTTCTGAAGATGCTCATTGATCTGAATGAAACCAATACATCTCACGTTTTTAATGATTTCTTCCTGTGTTTAATTTGTTTTCATTTTGTCTTTTTCATACATATGTATTATATATTTGACCATTTAAATAAAATAAAAAATCCGGTGTTTGCAAGTTGATGAGTTTTTTATTTGATATAAACTTGACTATTTGCATCTGTGTGGATACCTGACATTCTCTAATAAATAAATTATGTATATATATATATATATATATATATATATATATACACACACATACATACCGAATTCTGGCAACAGATAGATATATGAATTTAAAGAGGAACTGAGAGATAGAGCTATTATGTGTATATTTGTGTTGTATCCATAACGATTCTGAGATAACACCCTTTTGTCTTCATTCAAGGCAGCCATATTTGTAAAAGGGAAAGTAACTCCTTCTGTCTTATGTCTCTTTCCTTCATTCTTTTATAACATTTTTACCTTTTAACTCATTTGTTCATTTGTTTAAATAAAGCCTATTATCAGGGGTGGGACGTAATGGGTGAAAATTTCAGATTCATGCGAGTAGTATTTTTTTGTGTTCATTTATACATAAATAACACTAAACAAACAAACATTTTGAAAATTTTGCAAAATTCAGAAGGTGCAGGCCAATAATTTTTGGCTATTTTACATTCATGAAAACCCTTTCACAGCCTGAAAAATGGTCCTAAAATAAAGTACTATATCAGATTTAACCATCTATATCCATTCATAGCTTTTGAGGATGTTTTAGGACCTGCAATGTCGCATGAAACCACTTTTTTACCGAAAAATGATGGATTTTGAGTCCCGTGGAGCCCTAATGGCTATTTATATAATTATAGAGATGCTTGGACTTATCTAAAATAATATCAGTCGTGATAACTACACCACGCGGAATCCTACTCGCCTGTGACAATATGGATCGGACAAGAAAGATTAAGAAGAAAAAAAGAAAAAAGGTTTTAAATGCCTATTTACCTTGGATAAGGGTGATTCTATTCACCGAAAGTCTCAAGTCATTAAAATAAATAAATGTTTCTTTTAATATATAAACAAAAATTATTAACGTTGTTCTTTGACTTTTAATAAAAAAAACCTTACATAGAAATACATCAACGTTTTCAAAGTGTGAAGCTCCCTTTTTATAATAGTTATCATTTTGATTATTTGGACTCATCTTGGTGGGTATTTTCACAACCATTTTGCACCTGGAATCTCTGAGCTTCTTCACATAGACGTTTTCGAATTTGGGAATCTTTATGTCGAAATCAGGAACCGATACAGAATTTTGAACTGAACCCTTTATAAATATACATTCCTGAGTTTGACAAAGATTCTCAAGTTTAAAAAGATGCACCTGAAGAAGGTTGGAGATTACATTGACAGAAATGTTGTGAAATAACGACCAAGATGAGAATAGTAGTCCGAAAAATCCAAATAATAAAAATTATTAATCCTCATCTCAAAAGTAATTATATAGAAAAGTTCAACTTATTTTAAAGTTTGGGGCTTTCCATATTAAGCATGCTATGTTTGTTTATACACATATATACTTCGCATAATAAGCAGTGTGTCTGTTTCAATATTTATAAATAACCATTTCTTTGCACGTAATAATAATGTATGTAATTCAGTATATATTCCAGCAAACAAGAATCAGTAGCAGCTTCCTCCTAAAGTCCAACCCTTCCTCGGGGTATAAACGTTGGCAACATGATAGTTAACAGGCTAACAGGCTTCTGGTGGTGAAAAGTCAGAAGTCAACATCCAGATCCATTGTCTTCTGATCGTTTTTACCTATGCGTGTGGTAACCACTGACGAGTCGGATACAAAACCGCAAACCTATGGAGTGCGAATAGCAACATTGCTTCTGCGCATGTGCAACAACTAAACCTTCCTAGACTTTGGTGTCAAGGTAAAAGCCTGCAATCTTGCAGATATAATGAATAGTGCATAAATGATTTTTTTTTTTTCGATTTTATACTATCTGCAATCTCGTTAAATATTGGAAATGCGCAAGAGGGAAAAGTATTGGTTGGTATTTCAAGTTTTAAAATGCAACAAATATTTTGTGACGCCATTCTGGGGTGTAGAGGGGGTAGCTGCAGAAGAGAAACCAAAGTACCTTTTTCATAAATGTTTGCCATGCTGCAGTTGTATAGAGAGCCACTAACCAAAGGTCAAACAAGAAGTGTCAAGTGAAAGAGGAACAATGAACGATAATGAGAAGTGGGTAGGATTGAGGAGTGGTTGTCTGATGAGACAGAAATAGATACACAAACGCACATCTGCACAAACATAACACACATGAAAAACGAAAGCTCTTCTCTTTCTCAACCTCAGGGCTAATGAAGACGCTATGTTACAAAGGAATCAGAAAATTATGTTAAAGAACAGATTCTTGTGTTGCTTGATTGGTCTGTTTGTCCGTTTTATGGCATATCAACTATTTTCCAGTGATTTAATGGTGAAACCATACTTATTACAAACGATTCATTGTATATACAATTAAGTTGCTATTTTTCTCATAGTTGGTTGGGAAAATTGTTCTTACCTTTCTGTAAACTAGAATAAGCGAAAGTCTCAAAGATAACAGGAATAAAAATACAATCGATTTCGAAATAAAATTCCTACTCCCTTTTGTATCCTCCACTCTATAATAAATGACAAATCTATTTCAACTTTGATTGTTCAATGTAAGGTATACTCGATAAAAACATGTTTTTGGGGGTTTTTTTTCCCTTAAGCCAAGGCTTTTCAAAGATTAAAATCTTATCAGAGGAATTACATAGATGGATAAGTTAGGAGTGGAAAAGTCAAAATTTGAAAAAATATAAAGTAATGGATAGTAAGAGTATGCGTGTAAAAAAATATGGAGTCTGTCCAGTTGGTGAATGTTCGTTGATAAGGTGTCCGGTGAATGGAGACGGTGAAGTAATAAAATCTGACTGTATTTCAATGGAGGGGTTTCGTGAAGGCAGCGTTGAAAATGTTAAAAATGAAGTAAATCCAATAGAAAGATGTTTAGTTTAATCGTAGATGGAATGCCATTTTAAAATACTTCCGTGGACTAAGATTTACAGAAGTCGAGTTTGAAATGTGTATATTAAACGCAGGCAGTCAGAAATTTAAGTAGTGACTAGGCTTAAGGAAAGAAAAATAGACATGTTTTTATCGAGTACATCTTGCATTGAACAATCGAAGTTGAAATAGATTTGTCATTCGTACATGTTTATCCCTCTTCCTTCATTTATCTTAGCTCATTAGGTAAAACTAATTCGAGCTGCCGGCACTTGACAATGTTTACATTGAGATATTACTTACATTCAGTCAGTGTCATATGATACCGCAGAGGTAGGAGCGCCGACTGTCAGTTCGACGGTTGAGTTTCAATCCTGGCTTTAGGCACTAACTGGTCTAGCCGCACTGAAGAGCTGTGATACAGCGAAACAGTATGTATGTGGATGACTATATATATATATATATATATATATATATATATAGAAAGAGAGAGAGAGAGAGAGAGAGAGAGAGGGAGGGAGACCGTGTTCCATAATATATTTCAAGGAAGACCTCTTTATCAAATGGTGTGTGTGTATTGGGGTTCAAATCTCTAAAACCTGTGTGGAATTGTAATATATGCTTATTACGCAGTAAATATTAATATCCGCAACAAATGGAATAAAACTTCTTTTTTTTTCTTTTTTTTTAACAGTTCACCCCAAACAAGGCAAGCCGCCACTGTAGACGTAAGGGGCTACTGTGAAAAGAAAAGGGGAGAAGGAGGGGGGGGGGGGGGTCAACCTAACTTGGGATTTGCGCAGCGAGATGTCTGTTTATATTAGTTTTAAACTTCTGCATGTCTGTTCTGTCGGGGAAACAGAGGGCAGGGAGAGAGTTCCAGAGGCCAGCAGTACGAGGAAAGAAGCTATTTGAGTAGAAGGCTCTCCGACATCTGGGGACCTCCACAGTGAATGAATGAGATTTAGTTGATTGTCGAGTTAGTCTAGTGAATTTACGTCGAGGGGGCACCAGAGTAGCCAATTCATCGGAGCATAATCCATTGAAGTATTTGTAAAACAAGCACAAGGATGCCACATTGCGGCGATGGGACAGAGGCTGAAGCTTGGTTGACAGTGAGAGTCCAATTAGGTTGCCGATTCTTTTTTGGATCTTGTCAAGGAGGGAGAGACTAGTAGATGATGCACCAGCCCAGATGTGACAACAATACTTCAGGCATGGGCGGATGGTGGCTTTGTAGAGATACAGGATAATGTCAGGTGTGAGGAGTTTACTAGCACGGTAGAGGGAGCCAACCTTCTTTGCGGCAGCCTTGGCAATGTCTTCAATGTATTTGTTCCAATTCATGTTACCTGTGAAGGTTAGGCCGAGGAGTTTGAAGGTAGGGTGTTATTTGCCATGACAATCGGTGGTTGAATAGGTTCCTTGCAGTTATTGAAGGAAAGGAGTTTTGTCTTTGCAGCATTAAAAGTTACCAACCATTTATGACCCCAATTCACTACAGCCTGGAGGTCATTTTCTAAAGATTCAGCCATAGCCTTGGATATGATCGCGTCTGTTTTACCAACATGGCGAGAGTAAAGTGTGGTGTCGTCAGCAAATAAACCAATCTCAGACTCTACGTCATCAGGGAGATCGTTTATGAAGATCAGGAACAGTAAAGGTCCAAGGATAGATCCCTGGGGTACACCAGCATTTATGTCATGTTGCTTAGAACTATAACTAAATGCTTTTTTTTCCCTTCAATATTTCATATTTGACTTAATTGAGGAAGTGCTATATTTGTTTAAATAAAATTAACTATTTTAATATCTTCTTTTTTTGTGGAGAAGGGGTAGGGGTAATAGCTAACAGCAGTGTTCAATTATTTATTTTTCCTTATTATTATCGATTTAATATTTATTTATTTTTTAAATTATATACTATTGTTATTTTATTTTAACAGTATTTATTTGTTGTTTCTAATAAAAAAAGATGTTTAATTTATTTTTATGATTAAGGGATAAATATGTTTTGATTGATACCATGGTCAGATTGTGTGTAGCATGCAGTAAATGTAACAGACAAAATAAATTCTTTTAAATGACGAAGTAATTCTTGTTTTATTTATCTGTAAATGCTATCATTATCTACTTATTCTTAAATTATTTTATGATGTTATGATTTTAGTAAAATATTATTATTTAAATAAAAAATTTAATTTATTAACAATTTTTTATTTATTTAAATGTTTGTATAAATAAACAATTTATACTATATATATATATATATATATATATATAGTATAAATTTTTATCTATACAAACATTTTCGGTTACAAATGTGCATACATATTTCAGCTGCGTTCTATTTGAAGAGACAACTTCCTCAGACCGTTAGAAAAATAAAATGAGAAATAACAAACTTTTTTATTTTGTGTATTACCACAGTTGTGAGAAGATGGGTGTCTAATTAGAAAGGCAAGATTCTTATCCAATTACACATGTGACAATATTAACTGGCCCTACGAAGGTCGGCACCCAGAATACACGGCTAGTATAAATTGGCCCAGTAGAATATAATATAATTTCTGGTTTGAAATAAGAGTATCAATTTATATTGTCAGAGTTACCTATAGACCTCTTCTGTATCCATAAACATTAACCAACATTGGACCTCAAATAAACAAAATGAGAATTAGCTTGATAAATAACATTTCTCCACTGAAGATAAACAAGTTCATACATCAATTATATTGTCAGAGTGACCTATAGACCTCTTATGTATCCATAAACATAAACCAACATTGGACCTCAAATAAACAAA
>CAUVYP010000397.1:199266-219266 GCA_963556195.1 Sepiola atlantica | reverse complement strand
TTGTGATGCATGTTGATTGAATTTGGATGAGGTTAGAATTTGTTTGAGGTTTTTCGGTTGGCGTTTACTTTTGATTATCTTCATTGTTTTAAGTATGTTGCTTAGTTTGCTATTTTGATTGAGTAAGGTTAGGTTTCTTGTTATCTCTGTGAATAATTCTGGGTTGTTTTTGTTATGTGTAGATACGTATGCTAATATGTGTTCTTTGTTCCGTTTTTGGGGAATTCGTAATTGTTCTAATGGTATTTGCTCTGCTAATTCTATACCTTTGTGTATTATTTGTGCGGGGTATCCTCTTTTTGCTAATGTCTTACGTAGTTCCTCCAGTCGGACAATCCGGAGGTCTTTGTCACTGACTATAGTGCATATTCTGCGTGCTAGAGAATAGGGTATAGATTTTAGGCAGCTTTTGGGGTGATGGCTTTTAAAGTGGAGGTACTGTTGGGTGTCCGTGGGTTTGTGGTAGATGTCTGTGATAATATGGTTGTTCTTAATTTTAACTAGTATATCTAGGAAGGGTAGCTCTGTGTGATTGTGTTCTAGTGTGAATTTGATTTTGGGGTGTAGATTTTGTAGTGTGTTGTGTAATTCGTTGATGTCTCCCCATGTGGGATCCCAAAGAATGAAACAGTCATCCAGATATCTTTTCCAAGATTTTATGAATAGGGATTTTGTATTTGTTCCATAAATTGATTTTATCTTTGTGTATAATATTTCTTCTAGGTAGGCTAGTGTCAGGGTAGCATATGTCGGTGCCATTTTGGTTCCCATTGCTGTACCTAAGGTCTGGATGAAGTTCTCGTTGTTAAATTCGAAGGAGTTATTGTTGAGGATAATGTTTATACTGTCGATAATAAATTGTTTATTAAACCTCGGGTGTAGAATTTGCGGATGTTTGTTAATCCAGTATGAGATTGCTTCTTTACCTAGGTCATGGGGTATGTTACTATACAGGCTGCTAACGTCAAATGTCACTAGTTCAGTTCCTGGGTTTACTGTTTGTGGTAAGGAGCTTAGAAAGTGTATGTTGTCTCTTATGTAGCTTCTTACTTGTCCGGTAAAAGGTTGTAGTAAAATGTCAATTAGGTTGCTAAGTCTGCTTGTTGGGCATGTTGGTCCTGCTACTATGGGTCTGAATGTAAGGTCACTTGGATTTGGGATACTAATGTATTCTGATTTTTGTGTGTTGATGGCATTTTTAATCTCATTTGATTTGTGTATTTTGGGTAGTCCGTAAAAGTAGTTTGTTTTTGTCATGAAGTTGGTTAGGAAATCTCTTTCTTTCTTTGTAAGAATGTTATTGTATGTTGTGCAAAGTTTTGTGATTTTTGAAATGGTGTTGTTGTCAATGTTGGTGCTAATTTGTTTATAGTAATCTTTGTTCCCTAGTGCTTCTATAATTTTCGATTTATAGTAGTTTTTGTCCATGATGACTACAGCGCTGCCTTTGTCTGCTTCTTTTATGATTATGTTATTGTTATTAAGGAGGTTATCTAGTGTCTGTTTTTGTTTGGGTGTTAGGTTACTGGAAGGTTTAGTTTTTCTCTGGGTGTTGATGTTCCAGAGGTTTTCGAAGAAGGTGTTTAGTTCTTTTGTATTGTTGTGTTTGTTAGGGAAATATGTTGATTTGTTTTTTACTAATGAATCATCTGTTTTGTTTTCGTTATTATTTAGAGTTTCTATTAGTCTAAGTTTGCGTTCAAATTCTGTAAGGTCCTTCTTTAATTCGGTGATATTGCTTTTGGGAGTCGGGCAGAATTTGAGGCCTAATTTAAGTATATTGATTTCTTCCTTTGTTAATGAGTGTGTGGATAAATTGACTATTTTCGGTTTTGTGTTGTCTAGTCTGGGATTGTTGTTTTGGGAGGGATTCCTAAAAAATGATGATGATGGGTACTGTTTGTTTCGTTAGGGGTTCCCGAAGGGTGATTGTTTTCTATACGTTTTGTGTGTTTTAGAGGGTAGTGCTGTTTTTGGGAAGGATTGATGATATATTTGTATGTGTGGTAATTGTGGATTGGTAGTTTCGGGTTGGGGAATCTTGGTGAAGTTTGTTGAAAGTGGTGACGGGGTTTGTAATACTGTGTGGGGTTGTGTAGGTAGCTACTATTGTATGATGGTTTTGTTTGATGATGTGTGAAGTGTTTGGGGTATTTTGATTGTATCGATTGGTGTGTGGAATGGTTGTAGGGTCTGTTATATTGTGTGTAGTGGGGTAGAAAGTTGTTGTATGTGGAATAAATTTGTTGGTGCGGTGGGCGTGGGTAGTTGTTGTAAGGTTTATTTTGGTCTGGGGGGTGATTATTAGTGTTATTTTGTAGTGTGGGGTTATTTTGGTAGGGATTGTTGAGTAATGGTATTTTGTGGTGGTTTGTTTGTGAGAAGTAGGGTGTATGATAGGGAATTTTTGGTTGCGTTAGTTGGTGTTGGTGGGGGTATGTAGGTTTGTGCCGCGGTGTTAAGCTATATGGTGGAGTTGTGCGAGTGTGTTGTATGTAGTTTAGTCTGTTTGGGTAGTTCTGTTTTTTGTGCGAATGTGTGTATGTGTGGTTGTGTGGTATGCTTAGTGGTGATTTGGTTTGGATTTGTGGATAGGAGCGGGTGTGAGGTGTGGGAATATTTTTGTTTTTTCTTTGTGAGTATTTGGATTTGTTGTGTATAAGAGTTTGTGTGTGGTATGTGTTTTGCCTCTTACCTCCGTTTCGTGAACTGTTGTCTTGGTTCCTGTATGATGCTTGTTCTGCTTTTTCTTTCTCGGGTAAGTTCTTTAGCCATGTAATTTTTCTTTTAACAATGTTCCGGGATTTTTCCTCCTCCTCTTTACATTCGGATTCCCAGAGTTCCGATAGGAATTGGTGAGTTTCCGTGGGGCATAGTTCTTTTATTGCTGTTGATGTTTCGTTATCGAATTCCGTGTATTTTTTTGTGAAGTGTATCTTGTTGTCTTCTTGTATGTCGATTTGGGCTTGCAGTTTTGAGATGTTAAGGGTTTTTTTAATTCTTTTTTGTTCTTCCGTGTCCTGTGAGGTAATCTTTTCACGGAATTTTCTTGGGATGAATTGTTCCTCCATCTCAAGAAATGTTCTGTATGTGGATGCAGTGTCGCTACTCTTGATTGCGTGGTAAAAAGCAATCTTCCTTTGTTTTAAGAGTGTATCCCATGTCTTGAGGTTTTGTTTTTTCGTTTTTAGTGCTGCATCCTGTGTATTTGAGATCCTGCATTTTTCTATGAATTCCTGTTGAGGTCTGAACAATTCTATAATTGTCTCTCTGATGTTGTTTCGTTCTTTGTTCTGTTGGTCGGATATAATATGGAGTAATGTATCTACTTTTCCATTAATTTTCCGTAATTCTTCCTCGAGAAGTGATTGTTTGTTGAGTAGATCTTCCATAGTTTTTTTACTGGTTGGTGGCATTCTTTCGTTGTAGATATATATAGAGAAGAGGGTTGTGTAGCATCAGTGCAGTTCCAACGAGAGAAAAAAGTATATTTAAAGAATTGTGGTTACCAACGCTAGTAAAAAAACTTTTTCAATAATTATTTATTATCTTATCATTTTAAGTTTTTTAAATATAATTACATAACGCGTTTCGAGCATTTATCGTTTATCCATTATGCTCTCTTCAGATGTAAATTCCATTTGATAAAAGTGTTTCATTTGAGAAAACGTTTCATTTTTCTTTCATTTGAAAGTGTCTGTTCCATTTGACAGAAAAAAATGTTTGTTCTGATGACAGAAAAAAATGCTGTCTTGTTGAGATAAAAATATATTTAGTTTGGCCAGTGGTTGGTCATTTAAGTTCATTTGTGTATTAGGTTTTATTGCTTTAATTGCTGTCGGTCAAATCTGTATGGTATGTGTGGGTGTGGTCATTCCCGGTCATTCATGACGGTGTCCCTGCTGGGTTCACACATGAATGTGGATGTGTGGATGGTTGGGGGTGAGGATGTTTGCTTGGGTTTGGAGAGAGAGATTAGTAGGAAAGAGGATGGGTGAGTAGATACATAAGTAGGGGGGGGAAGTAAGAGAGGGGGAAGGAAGATTGAGTGTAGATAGAAATATAAATAGAATTATAGAAAGGTATATATATATTTATATATATATATATATATATATACATAGATAGATAGATAGATAGATACACACATTCATATTATTTTCTGTATGTGTGTATGAATACACTCACATGGGGTATGTATTTGTTCCATGTGTTAGGGTGTGCAAATGCACACGTGTCCGAGTGCAGATGGGTTCCTGTTTATACATGTGTTCGTACTTGTTTTTATATGTCTGTGGTGTGATTTGTCTTATGATTTATTTAATGGTGGGTTAAATTTGTATATGAAGATTTTTTCTTGTGTTAGGAGGTATGAGTAGTCCTGAGTTTGGAAAATGGGCATTATCTGGAATTTTCCACTGCTGCATGAGTGTACATGTTTGGAGACAGGCAATTTTCTATTTTCTTGAATTTTAATGTTGCTCTTATGGAGGGCCACTCTATTATTGAATGTTTTTGTGGCACCTATGTAGTATTTTTTACATGTTATGCATTCAAGTACATATATTACATTTTTAGAGGTGCAGTTTAGATCCTTCTTTATTTTGAAGGTTTGTGTTGGATTTTTGAATGTGTATGTGTTACCCTCTATTATTATGTCGCAAACTCCACATCTTTCTTTGTTGCATTTTGTGACCCCTTGTGATGCATGTTGATTGAATTTGGATGAGGTTAGAATTTGTTTGAGGTTTTTCGGTTGGCGTTTACTTTTGATTATCTTCATTGTTTTAAGTATGTTGCTTAGTTTGCTATTTTGATTGAGTAAGGTTAGGTTTCTTGTTATCTCTGTGAATAATTCTGGGTTGTTTTTGTTATGTGTAGATACGTATGCTAATATGTGTTCTTTGTTCCGTTTTTGGGGAATTCGTAATTGTTCTAATGGTATTTGCTCTGCTAATTCTATACCTTTGTGTATTATTTGTGCGGGGTATCCTCTTTTTGCTAATGTCTTACGTAGTTCCTCCAGTCGGACAATCCGGAGGTCTTTGTCACTGACTATAGTGCATATTCTGCGTGCTAGAGAATAGGGTATAGATTTTAGGCAGCTTTTGGGGTGATGGCTTTTAAAGTGGAGGTACTGTTGGGTGTCCGTGGGTTTGTGGTAGATGTCTGTGATAATATGGTTGTTCTTAATTTTAACTAGTATATCTAGGAAGGGTAGCTCTGTGTGATTGTGTTCTAGTGTGAATTTGATTTTGGGGTGTAGATTTTGTAGTGTGTTGTGTAATTCGTTGATGTCTCCCCATGTGGGATCCCAAAGAATGAAACAGTCATCCAGATATCTTTTCCAAGATTTTATGAATAGGGATTTTGTATTTGTTCCATAAATTGATTTTATCTTTGTGTATAATATTTCTTCTAGGTAGGCTAGTGTCAGGGTAGCATATGTCGGTGCCATTTTGGTTCCCATTGCTGTACCTAAGGTCTGGATGAAGTTCTCGTTGTTAAATTCGAAGGAGTTATTGTTGAGGATAATGTTTATACTGTCGATAATAAATTGTTTATTAAACCTCGGGTGTAGAATTTGCGGATGTTTGTTAATCCAGTATGAGATTGCTTCTTTACCTAGGTCATGGGGTATGTTACTATACAGGCTGCTAACGTCAAATGTCACTAGTTCAGTTCCTGGGTTTACTGTTTGTGGTAAGGAGCTTAGAAAGTGTATGTTGTCTCTTATGTAGCTTCTTACTTGTCCGGTAAAAGGTTGTAGTAAAATGTCAATTAGGTTGCTAAGTCTGCTTGTTGGGCATGTTGGTCCTGCTACTATGGGTCTGAATGTAAGGTCACTTGGATTTGGGATACTAATGTATTCTGATTTTTGTGTGTTGATGGCATTTTTAATCTCATTTGATTTGTGTATTTTGGGTAGTCCGTAAAAGTAGTTTGTTTTTGTCATGAAGTTGGTTAGGAAATCTCTTTCTTTCTTTGTAAGAATGTTATTGTATGTTGTGCAAAGTTTTGTGATTTTTGAAATGGTGTTGTTGTCAATGTTGGTGCTAATTTGTTTATAGTAATCTTTGTTCCCTAGTGCTTCTATAATTTTCGATTTATAGTAGTTTTTGTCCATGATGACTACAGCGCTGCCTTTGTCTGCTTCTTTTATGATTATGTTATTGTTATTAAGGAGGTTATCTAGTGTCTGTTTTTGTTTGGGTGTTAGGTTACTGGAAGGTTTAGTTTTTCTCTGGGTGTTGATGTTCCAGAGGTTTTCGAAGAAGGTGTTTAGTTCTTTTGTATTGTTGTGTTTGTTAGGGAAATATGTTGATTTGTTTTTTACTAATGAATCATCTGTTTTGTTTTCGTTATTATTTAGAGTTTCTATTAGTCTAAGTTTGCGTTCAAATTCTGTAAGGTCCTTCTTTAATTCGGTGATATTGCTTTTGGGAGTCGGGCAGAATTTGAGGCCTAATTTAAGTATATTGATTTCTTCCTTTGTTAATGAGTGTGTGGATAAATTGACTATTTTCGGTTTTGTGTTGTCTAGTCTGGGATTGTTGTTTTGGGAGGGATTCCTAAAAAATGATGATGATGGGTACTGTTTGTTTCGTTAGGGGTTCCCGAAGGGTGATTGTTTTCTATACGTTTTGTGTGTTTTAGAGGGTAGTGCTGTTTTTGGGAAGGATTGATGATATATTTGTATGTGTGGTAATTGTGGATTGGTAGTTTCGGGTTGGGGAATCTTGGTGAAGTTTGTTGAAAGTGGTGACGGGGTTTGTAATACTGTGTGGGGTTGTGTAGGTAGCTACTATTGTATGATGGTTTTGTTTGATGATGTGTGAAGTGTTTGGGGTATTTTGATTGTATCGATTGGTGTGTGGAATGGTTGTAGGGTCTGTTATATTGTGTGTAGTGGGGTAGAAAGTTGTTGTATGTGGAATAAATTTGTTGGTGCGGTGGGCGTGGGTAGTTGTTGTAAGGTTTATTTTGGTCGATACAATCAAAATACCCCAAACACTTCACACATCATCAAACAAAACCATCATACAATAGTAGCTACCTACACAACCCCACACAGTATTACAAACCCCGTCACCACTTTCAACAAACTTCACCAAGATTCCCCAACCCGAAACTACCAATCCACAATTACCACACATACAAATATATCATCAATCCTTCCCAAAAACAGCACTACCCTCTAAAACACACAAAACGTATAGAAAACAATCACCCTTCGGGAACCCCTAACGAAACAAACAGTACCCATCATCATCATTTTTTAGGAATCCCTCCCAAAACAACAATCCCAGACTAGACAACACAAAACCGAAAATAGTCAATTTATCCACACACTCATTAACAAAGGAAGAAATCAATATACTTAAATTAGGCCTCAAATTCTGCCCGACTCCCAAAAGCAATATCACCGAATTAAAGAAGGACCTTACAGAATTTGAACGCAAACTTAGACTAATAGAAACTCTAAATAATAACGAAAACAAAACAGATGATTCATTAGTAAAAAACAAATCAACATATTTCCCTAACAAACACAACAATACAAAAGAACTAAACACCTTCTTCGAAAACCTCTGGAACATCAACACCCAGAGAAAAACTAAACCTTCCAGTAACCTAACACCCAAACAAAAACAGACACTAGATAACCTCCTTAATAACAATAACATAATCATAAAAGAAGCAGACAAAGGCAGCGCTGTAGTCATCATGGACAAAAACTACTATAAATCGAAAATTATAGAAGCACTAGGGAACAAAGATTACTATAAACAAATTAGCACCAACATTGACAACAACACCATTTCAAAAATCACAAAACTTTGCACAACATACAATAACATTCTTACAAAGAAAGAAAGAGATTTCCTAACCAACTTCATGACAAAAACAAACTACTTTTACGGACTACCCAAAATACACAAATCAAATGAGATTAAAAATGCCATCAACACACAAAAATCAGAATACATTAGTATCCCAAATCCAAGTGACCTTACATTCAGACCCATAGTAGCAGGACCAACATGCCCAACAAGCAGACTTAGCAACCTAATTGACATTTTACTACAACCTTTTACCGGACAAGTAAGAAGCTACATAAGAGACAACATACACTTTCTAAGCTCCTTACCACAAACAGTAAACCCAGGAACTGAACTAGTGACATTTGACGTTAGCAGCCTGTATAGTAACATACCCCATGACCTAGGTAAAGAAGCAATCTCATACTGGATTAACAAACATCCGCAAATTCTACACCCGAGGTTTAATAAACAATTTATTATCGACAGTATAAACATTATCCTCAACAATAACTCCTTCGAATTTAACAACGAGAACTTCATCCAGACCTTAGGTACAGCAATGGGAACCAAAATGGCACCGACATATGCTACCCTGACACTAGCCTACCTAGAAGAAATATTATACACAAAGATAAAATCAATTTATGGAACAAATACAAAATCCCTATTCATAAAATCTTGGAAAAGATATCTGGATGACTGTTTCATTCTTTGGGATCCCACATGGGGAGACATCAACGAATTACACAACACACTACAAAATCTACACCCCAAAATCAAATTCACACTAGAACACAATCACACAGAACTACCCTTCCTAGATATACTAGTTAAAATTAAGAACAACCATATTATCACAGACATCTACCACAAACCCACGGACACCCAACAGTACCTCCACTTTAAAAGCCATCACCCCAAAAGCTGCCTAAAATCTATACCCTATTCTCTAGCACGCAGAATATGCACTATAGTCAGTGACAAAGACCTCCGGATTGTCCGACTGGAGGAACTACGTAAGACATTAGCAAAAAGAGGATACCCCGCACAAATAATACACAAAGGTATAGAATTAGCAGAGCAAATACCATTAGAACAATTACGAATTCCCCAAAAACGGAACAAAGAACACATATTAGCATACGTATCTACACATAACAAAAACAACCCAGAATTATTCACAGAGATAACAAGAAACCTAACCTTACTCAATCAAAATAGCAAACTAAGCAACATACTTAAAACAATGAAGATAATCAAAAGTAAACGCCAACCGAAAAACCTCAAACAAATTCTAACCTCATCCAAATTCAATCAACATGCATCACAAGGGGTCACAAAATGCAACAAAGAAAGATGTGGAGTTTGCGACATAATAATAGAGGGTAACACATACACATTCAAAAATCCAACACAAACCTTCAAAATAAAGAAGGATCTAAACTGCACCTCTAAAAATGTAATATATGTACTTGAATGCATAACATGTAAAAAATACTACATAGGTGCCACAAAAACATTCAATAATAGAGTGGCCCTCCATAAGAGCAACATTAAAATTCAAGAAAATAGAAAATTGCCTGTCTCCAAACATGTACACTCATGCAGCAGTGGAAAATTCCAGATAATGCCCATTTTCCAAACTCAGGACTACTCATACCTCCTAACACAAGAAAAAATCTTCATATACAAATTTAACCCACCATTAAATAAATCATAAGACAAATCACACCACAGACATATAAAAACAAGTACGAACACATGTATAAACAGGAACCCATCTGCACTCGGACACGTGTGCATTTGCACACCCTAACACATGGAACAAATACATACCCCATGTGAGTGTATTCATACACACATACAGAAAATAATATGAATGTGTGTATCTATCTATCTATCTATCTATGTATATATATATATATATATATATAAATATATATATACCTTTCTATAATTCTATTTATATTTCTATCTACACTCAATCTTCCTTCCCCCTCTCTTACTTCCCCCCCCTACTTATGTATCTACTCACCCATCCTCTTTCCTACTAATCTCTCTCTCCAAACCCAAGCAAACATCCTCACCCCCAACCATCCACACATCCACATTCATGTGTGAACCCAGCAGGGACACCGTCATGAATGACCGGGAATGACCACACCCACACATACCATACAGATTTGACCGACAGCAATTAAAGCAATAAAACCTAATACACAAATGAACTTAAATGACCAACCACTGGCCAAACTAAATATATTTTTATCTCAACAAGACAGCATTTTTTTCTGTCATCAGAACAAACATTTTTTTCTGTCAAATGGAACAGACACTTTCAAATGAAAGAAAAATGAAACGTTTTCTCAAATGAAACACTTTTATCAAATGGAATTTACATCTGAAGAGAGCATAATGGATAAACGATAAATGCTCGAAACGCGTTATGTAATTATATTTAAAAAACTTAAAATGATAAGATAATAAATAATTATTGAAAAAGTTTTTTTACTAGCGTTGGTAACCACAATTCTTTAAATATACTTTTTTCTCTCGTTGGAACTGCACTGATGCTACACAACCCTCTTCTCTATATATATATATATATATTAATATACATTATATATATGTACATTATATATATATATATATGTATATACATTATATATATGTACATTATATATCTATATATATACATATGTATATACATTATATATATGTACATTATATATATATATATATATATATATATATATGTATATACATTATATATATGTACATTATATATATATATATATGTATATACATTATATATATATGTACATTATATATATATATGTATATACATTATATATATGTACATTATATATATATATGTATATACATTATATATATATATACATTATATATATATATACATTATATATATGTACATTATATATATATATATATATATGTATATACATTATATATATGTACATTATATATATATATATATATGTATATACATTATATATATGTACATTATATATATATATATGTATATAGATTATATATATGTACATTATATATATATATGTATATACATTATATATATATACATTATATATATGTACATTATATATATATACATATATATATGTATATACATTATATATATGTACATTATATATATATATACATATATATATGTATATACATTATATATATGTACATTATATATATATATACATTATACATATGGACATTATATATATATATATGTATATACATTATATATATGTACAGTATATATATATACACATTATATATATGTACATTATATATAGTACATTATATATATATATGCACATTATATATATATGCATTATATATATATGTATATATACATTATATATATGTACATTATATATATACATTATATATATTACCATTATATATATATATATGTATATATATATGTATGTATATATATATATATGTATGTATATATATATATATGTATGTATATATATATATGTATGTATATATATATGTATGTATATATATATATATGTATGTATATATATATACATTATATATATATATCTATATACATATACATTATATATATATGTATATACATATACATTATATATATATATGTATATACATATACATTATATATATATGTATATACATATACATTATATATATATGTATATACATATACATTATATATATATGTATATACATATACATTATATATATATGTATATACATATACATTATATATATATGTATATACATATACATTATATATATATATATGTATATAGATATACATTATATATACTAGCAAATATATGCTCCCTCCGGTCGCATATTTTTGCTAGGCTGCCGCATCAGAAATGAAGGCTCACGCGTAAGCCAATGGAGCCCCAGTCATATTTCTGTGGTGGTTAGACATTGATTTTCTGTGTTTATGACCAAGAATATTTTTAGTTGAAAATAAAGGAAAAAAAAATTCGACCGTACCCCGATTTTTGTTGTACCCTCGCCCATAAATAGAAAGACCTGTAGTTTAAAAAGAAAGAAAAAAAATGTTTTGTACCCCCCTCAATTTTTTTATATTACCAGTCATTGAAATATTTTTTAGTTAAGAAAAAAAAAAATTGATTTTTGACCGCCTTCCCCAATTCTTTTATCTTCCCCCCCTATACATGTAAATATTTTTAATTAAAAAGGAAAATAAAAAAACCTAACCCTAACTGTAACGACGGGGGCAAAGTTAGCGTGGGTCCTAAAATGAAAAAGCACAAAAAAATCAAATACAGTGAACACAGTGGGTGTGTGTGGGTGTTTGTTTAATGCCCTTTTTTTAATTAAACAATTTGATTTTACAATCAGTTGTATAGTTTTCCAGTACAATGTGAGGTCGTGAAAAAATGATAATATTGGATATGAAAGTGTTAAGAAATCAAATACAGTAAACACGAAAAGTTTTTTAATTCTCGGAAAGAAAAAGTTTACCTGAACTGTGTGTGTGTTTGGGTGTGTGCGTGCGTGCGCGCGCGCGTTTTTATATAGTGATTTTTAAATCAATTATTATTTTACTTAAACAATTTGATTTAATAAATGTGTGTTTTAAAACATAATGGCTAAGAATAAACAAACTTAGGACGGTTTTAAAAATGGAAAACTGAGCACGGTGAATACCAGCATTGTTGTTTACATATTTAACGTGCCATATTAACATCGTCTGCTTAATAAGATCGCCATATTTAATTACCGGAGGGAGGGAGGACACTACTGATTAAAAAGCCAATCGGCTGCTTAATCAGATCGCCATATTTAATTACCGGAGGGAGGGAGGACACTACTGATTAAAAAGCCAATCGTCTGCTTAATCAGATCGCCATATTTAATTACCGGAGGGAGGGAGGACACTACTGATTAAAAAGCCAATCGGCTGCTTAATCAGATCGCCATATTTAATTACCGGAGGGAGGGAGGACACTACTGATTAAAAAGCCAATCGTCTGCTTAATCAGATCGCCATATTTAATTACCGGAGGGAGGGAGGACACTACTGATTAAAAAGCCAATCGTCTGCTTAATCAGATCGCCATATTTAATTACAGGAGGGAGGGAGGACACTACTGATTAAAAAGCCAATCGTCTTCTTAATCAGATCGCCATATTTAATTACCGGAGGGAGGGAGGACACTACTGATTAAAAAGCCAATCGTCTGCTTAATCAGATCGCCATATTTAATTACCGGAGGGAGGGAGGACACTACTGATTAAAAAGCCAATCGGCTGCTTAATCAGATCGCCATATTTAATTACTGAGGGGGAGGGAGGACACTACTGATTAAAAAGCCAATGACTTTGCAATTTTAACAGTACTCGCGTTGAAATGGTTTAGGAAACACGCCGGTTATGATGAAAATGTCTGTAATTAATTGTATGAATAATTTTTATTAATATAACCTCATCGGAAAATATTGTGAATACATATGTAAATTTGATAATAGCAGTTATAAGTGTATATTTGTAAATATGAATTTAATTGAAGGTTTAAAGGAATGGCTTATGTAAATAGGAAAACCCATCTGGTGTCTTAACGGCTTTTAATGACAGTATATAAAGAATTTCAAAAAGATTAGTTTCAGTAAAAGAAGATTAGTTTCAGTAAAATAGTCATACTGGAGTTTCAGCTTCAGACAGACAGACAGACAGATACATAAACTCCATTATTAATAGATATGTATATACATATACATTATAGATAAATAAATATACATATACATTATATATATATATGTATATACGGATACATTATATATATATGTATATACATATACATTATATATATATATGTATATACATATACATTATATATATATATGTATATACATATACATTATATATATCTATATACATATACATTATATATATATGTATATAGATATACATTATATATATATGTATATAGATATACATTATATATATATGTATATACATATACATTATATATATATGTATATACATATACATTATATATATATATGTATATACATATACATTATATATATATGTATATACATTATATATATATATATGTATATACATATACATGATATATATATATATGTATATACATATACATGATATATATATGTATATAGATATACATTATATATATATGTATATACATATACATTATACATATATGTATATACATATACATTATATATATATGTATATACATATACATTATATATATATGTATATACATATACATTATATATATATGTATATAGATATACATTATATATATATATGTATATACGTATACATTATATATATAAGCATATACATTATATATACATTACATATATATAAATTGTATATATTATATATATACATATATATATATAATAAATACATTATATATATGCATTATATCATATATACATATATATACATTATATATATACATATACATTATATATATATAAACATATACATTATATAAACACATTATATATATACACATTATATATATATTATATATATACACATTATATATACACATTATATATATATATACATATATATATACACATTATATATACACATATATATATACATTATATACACATTATATATACACATTATATACATATATACAATATATATATATATATATATACACATTATATATATATATACATCATGTATATATATACATATAAATAAATTATATACATTTATATATACATTTATATATATATCTCGGTATATATATATAGTTATATATTGATATTGATTATATATTTTTATATATATATATATATATATATATTTGTTTTTTTTACCCCTTTTTCGTTCAGTTAGCCGTCGTTTCACATGGCCAAGTTTATTTGTGTCTTAAGTTATTTGAAAGCATTTCTAAAAATCTAATTCAAAAGAAATGTCTCGACGTCACGTGATCAAATGGGGCGATTTGTTGTTTTTAATTTTTACATGGCGTCGAGACACTATTTGGAAATCGAAATAATAAAAAGAAATTCTTTAAAAATTTAAAACACAAATAAAATTATCAATATAGGTTTAAGAGTAATGTTTATAGCCTTTGGTAACAGTTATTACTTTTTCCTTTTATTTATCTTCTAAGTTATTTGAAATGTTTTTTTTTGGTGCAAAACAATCCTGGTGTTCACGTGTTCAGTTAGAACTGAAAAAAAAACTGATTTTCATGAGCCCAGCACGGGGATCCTTGATAATCGGTAAAAAATCGAACAACAAACAAAATAGGGTTAAAAAACCAAACATTTAATAAATGTTACCAATTGTTTTAAAATATGATCAAACTCTTTAATTTAAGCCATTTTTTCCCCGTTCTAACTCCAAGGTTGACAGTAGATTTGTTTTGAAATATGTTTAAAAAACAAAACAAATAAACTTATTCATGTAGAAAAGTAACTTATCTTGCCTTTGGTAACATTTATTTGTTGCCTTTTTTGTTCTGTTAGTTGTCGTAAAAGTTTATTAGTGTCTCAAAAATCAGCCACAAAATATAAGATTATGTCGCTGGTAATAACGAATCTAATATTAAAAGTTATATATATATATATATATATATATATATATATATATATATATATATATATATATATATATATATATATATATATATGGGAAGAGAAGGATGAAGGTAATCCGACGTGATGGGAAAATGAAAAAGGAAAACCAAAAAAATGGATGTTTTTTATGTGTACATCAACGTTTCGTCTTTATTTATAAGACTTCATCAGGATGATAATATAGAGAAAAAATGTCACTCCCTCTCTGCCATCCACTTTACCCCTGCTCATCCCCACCTCTTTCTCTTACCACCAGCCACAGTAATCCTTGCTCACCCCATCCTTCCATTTTTTCCCTACTCATTTTTCTCAACATTCATTTTTATTCTCCAACAAATACGGACGTCCACCCAGTAGGGGCCATTATTTCATTTTATTTTTCCTCCCAATATGTCTACCCTACATGTATCTGTACTTGCATGACATTTTTTCTCTATATTACTATCCTGATGAAGTCTTATAAATAAAGACGAAACGTTGATGTACACATAAAAAACATCCATTTTTGGGGGTTTTCCTTTTTCATTTTCCCATATATATATATATAGGTATATATATATATATACATATATATATATACATATATATATATATATACATTATATAGATATATATATGTACATTATATAGATATATATACATATATATATACATATATATAGATATATATACATACATTATATAGATATATATACATATATATATATACATATATATATATACATTATATAGATATATATACATATATATATACATTAAATAGATATATATATATACATTATATAGATATATATATACATTATATAGATATATATATATATATATACATTATATAGATATATATATATATACATTATATAGATATATATATATATACATTATATAGATATATATATATATATACATTATAGATATATATATATACATTATATAGATATATATATATATATACATTATATAGATATATATATATACATTATATAGATATATATATATACATTATATAGATATATATATACATTATATAGATATATATATATACATTATATAGATATATATACATATATATATATATATACATATATATATACATATACATATATATATACATATATATATATATACATTATATAGATATATATACATATATATATATACATATATATATACATATATATATACATATATATATACATATATATATATACATTATATAGATATATATACATATATATATACATTAAATAGATATATATATATACATTATATAGATATATATATATATACATTATATAGATATATATATATACATTATATAGATATATATATATACATTATATAGATATATATATATATATATATACATTATATAGATATATATATATATATACATTATATAGATATATATATATACATTATATAGATATATATATACATTATAGATATATATATATACATTATATAGATATATATATATATACATTATATAGATATATGTATATACATTATATAGATATATATATACATTATATAGATATATATATACATTATATAGATATATATATATACATTATATAGATATATATACATATATATGATGGACTCTCCCGTCGATTGCGACGTATGAGGTTCCAACAACTTTCATTTGTGTTTAGATCGTTCATGACACCTGAGTCCGGCAAGAGACCTGCAAGGAAAGCCGCAGACAGTGCAAGAGTGTGAGTAATCGGAGGCCAGGTGTGGAGCACTCTCTCTAGCTTTTCGCCTAACTCTGGCAGTTCTCATATTATCCACACAGGTCTCGTTGAATCTCTCCAGTCCAATGCAACAAGCTGCTCGCCATGTCTTCCTGTCTTTTGTACAGTCTTCAAAGTTTTTTGGGGGGGGGGGTACTCCAATTGCCGTCAGCGCATCTTTCAATTTATCCTTGTACCTCAGCAAGGGCCGACCAACATTCCTGTTACCACAAGCTAACTGACTGTACATCAGTGCTTTAGGTATCCTCCCTTCGTCCATTCTTGCTACATGACCAGCCCATCGCAATTGAGACTGCAACAGGAAACTTTCAATTCCACCAATATGGCATCTGTTGTAAAGATCGATGTTAGCGACTTTGTCCTTCAAACTAAGTCCACATATGGTCCTAAGGCAGCTCCTGTGGAACACATCCAATTGGCGAATGTGATGCCGGTAAGGCGTCCACGCCTCACATCCATAGAGAAGACCTGTCAATATTACAGCCCTATACACATTGATTTTTGTCTTCAACTTAATGCCTCTGCTACTCCAAAGACGATGTTTCAGCTTTCCGAAGGCATTTGCCGCTTTTGCAATTCGGTTTATGATTTCATCATCAAGTGAAGCAGCAGAATTAACTTTGCTACCTAGGTAGGTAAAGTTTTTGACATAGTTCATTGGTCTGCCATCCACTTTGAGTTTTTCTAATGGAAATTCATGGACAGGCTGATTTTGTTTCACTCCTTGAACTTGTTTAGGGGTAGGACATGGTTGATGGACCACCTCAGTCTTCTTTAAACTGATTGTTAAACCAAAGGCCCTACATGCACCTGAAAATTTTGTCAAAAGATTCTGAGCTTCCTCAAAAGAAGTCGCGACCAGGGCAGCATCATCTGCAAAGAGAAGGTCCCGAATGATGGCTTCTCGAACCAAGGTTTTGGCTTTAAAACGCTGATGGTTAAAGAGCCCACCTGTGGTTCGGAATTGAAACTTAACACCTGTGCTTTCATCAGCGAATGCGTGCCGAAGCATCACCGAGAAGAACAATGCAAACAGCACAGGTGCCATCACACAACCCTGTTTCGTACCGTTGGTAACTTCAAAAGGCTCTGAGGTTTCCCCATTGGAAACGACCTGTGCTTTCATCCCTTCATGAAAGGAGATTATGACATCAAGCATGTTGTTGGGGATTCCAAGCTTATGAAGAACTTTCCAAAGTGCTACGCGACTGACCGTATCGAATGCTTTTGTCAAATCAATAAAAACCATGTACAGTTCCCGATTTTTTTCACGAACTTTTTCAGCAACTTGACGAAGGGCAAATACCATGTCGATTGTACCTCGACCAGAGCGAAAACCACATTGGGACTCTGGGTAAATCTCATCAATAAGATGTCTGATGATCCTGTTCAGAATCAACCTTGCAAGAATTTTACCTGCAACAGAAAGCAGAGATATCCCGCGATGATTATCGCAAGAATTCCTGCTTCCCTTGCTCTTATAAAGATGCTTGACATTACTATCCTTAAAGTCCTGTGGGACTCCACCAACTTTCCATATCTCCACAAACAAGATGGTCAGTTTTTCCTCGAGTGCTCTTCCGCCATGTTTGTACACCTCAATGGGGATGCAATCTCTGCCCGGTGCCCCTGACGATAGCTGTTTTTTAGCTTGAGATACTTCCTGAACTGTAGGTGGAAAAGACAGCTCCGGAATTTCGGGATGCTGCGGAAGAGAGGAAATGATGTTTTCGTCAGTCACCGATGCAGAGTTAAGGACAGTTTCAAAGTGCTGCTTCCAGCGCTTAAGGATAGCAGATTTGTCAGTTAGCAGTGTTTCTCCATCCTCAGCAAAAACTGGGGCAGAACCATTCATTTGAGGACCAAACACCTCTTTCAGGCCAGAGTAAAATGACTTAGAATCCTTCCTGTCGGCTGCGTCCTGAAGTTCCGCAGCTTTGGATGACCACCAAGCCTCTTTCAATGCCCTAAGTGCCTTCTGAACTTGTGCTTTGTGAGCTCTATACGCCTTCTTTTTCACTGTGGAATTTTTGTCCTCGAGCCATGTTTTGTGGCAAACATGCATTTGGTCGATAAGCTTCTGCACTTCAGTGTTGTTTTCATCAAACCAGTCTTGATGTTTCCGTAAAGGGAAGCCCAAAACCTCAGCAGACGAGTCATAAACAGCATCGCGCAATGAATCCCAAGAACTTGAAACGTCACTATTTACCTCTACAGAAGCTATAGCGGCCGTAACTTTTTCCTTCAGCTCATTTTGTGTATCTGCCTGTTTTAGAGGCAGAACATTTAGGCGTTTTGGAACAGAAGACTTTTTCACTCTCCTCTTGTCTAAATGGAAGATGGTCTTGCCAACTATAAGCGCATGATCTGATAAACAACAGCTACTATGGAAAGAGCGTGTTATCTTAAAATCTCTGAGGTCGCGCTTTCTGGTAATTATGTAGTCAATGAGATGCCAATCTTTTGATCGGGGGTGCATCCATGATGTTTTTCGACAATGCTTTTGTTGGAAGTACGTGTTTGTCACACTGAAGTTAAATTCTTTGCATAACGTCAGGAGTCGCAATCCATTTGAATTCATTTTTCCAACACCATGGTGACCCAGAACACCAGCCCATGTTTGAAAGTTGAGCCCCACTCGAGCATTGAAGTCTCCCATCAAAGCAACCTTATCCTTATGCTGAATTTTTGAGATTAAGCTACGCAAATCATTGTAAAGATCAGCTTTGCATTGATCTGAACTATTCATAGTAGGGGCATAACAGCTGATAAGTGTTGCGAAT
>CAUVYP010000397.1:186766-191766 GCA_963556195.1 Sepiola atlantica | reverse complement strand
ACATACGTATATATATATATATATATATATTACATATATATATATATATTACATATATATATATATTACATATATATATATATATTACATATATATATATATTACATATATATATATATATATATATATATATTACATATATATATAAATATTACATATATATATATAAATATTACATATATATATATTACATATATATATATAAATATTACATATATATATATATATATCACATATATATATATTACATATATATATTACATATATATATATATATATATATTACATATATATATATTACATATATATATATATATTACATATATATATATATATATATTACATATATATATATATTACATATATATATTACATATATATATATATAAATATTACATATATATATACATTACATATATATATATAAATATTACATATATATATATTACATATATATATATATATATATATATATATATATATATTACATATTGTTGTGGTTGCAAGGTTGAACAATAATTAGTGAGGAATACAATGAAGACGCAAACTACAAGGAGAATGCAATAATAAGTGTATTAAAGAAAAGGTATAGTTACCCATATGTACAAATGAACGTGTCGAGTCAGAGAGTCTTGGTGGGAGGACATGTACGCTCTTCGGCGTCACTTCCGGTGGCATTTAGGTAACACACACTAAGGCCAACCTAGGCTTGCCATTTATAGTGTAACGTTATTCGTATATGCAAATGAGTGGTTGCCACCACAACACCCCCCCCAAGATTTGAAGTCACACAAATTTCAATATCTTTTTCTTTTTGAGTTTACCATCAATGGTTCATTAAATTTTCTTTTCCTACCTGATCTTCGGGGTTCAGGTGTATATTGAGGCGGTTCCAAATTAAAGGATTCGTATATGATATCTATGGTTTCCTCCTCTTCGACTGTTGTCGTATAATCATCATCTTGGATATGACGTTTTTTTATCTGATTTTGGTGCCTTTTATGTATACTCTGTGGACCTTTAATCATATATGTACAATCACCAATGCGTTTATCCACTACTCCACATTCCCAGTAAGATGTGTTATTCTTGTAGCACTTAAAATATACTCGATCTCCCGAGTTATATTTCTTTCTTCTCGTGTGTGTAGTGTTTCGGATAATTGCCTGTCTTGGCAACACTTCATCAAACGCTGATTTTACCTTTCTGGCAAACATTAGATCAGCAGGTGATATGTTTGATGGTGTACTAGGATGTGGTGTGATCCTATAAACTTGCAAGAATTGTTGCAAAGCTTTTTCTGTTGGTGTTCCAATGGATTTCTTTAACGCTCGTTTTAGCGTGTCCACGAACCTTTCCGCAAGGCCGTTCGACCTTGGATGATACGGCGGAGTCGTGATGTGCTTCACTCGGAACGTGTCGCAAAATTCCTTAAACTCTGCGGATGTGAACTGCGTTCCGTTGTCAGTGACCAGTGTGTCTGGTACACCGAATCTTGCAAACAACTCGTGTAGGAACCCTATTGAGTTGTTCGTTGTTGGATTCCTGCAACGCATTACCTCCGGCCATTTTGTGTAACTATCCACTACAATTAAATAATAGTTTTCTCCTACTGGACCAGCGAAGTCCATGTGGATTCTCGACCATGGTTGGTCGGTTTTCGGCCAAGGTTTGTGTACTATAGGTGGGGATTTTGCTGCTAACTGGCATCCTTTACATTTATTTATTGTTGCTGCTATGTCAGTGTCCATGTTACGCCAGTACACGTAGCTTCTCATTAACGACTTCATTCGATTTATCCCCGGATGTCCCGTATGGAAATCTCTTAACATCCTATTCTGCAATGTTTTGGGTATTACCACTCTCTCACTGTACAGTAACACATCGTTACATATGGAGAAAACTTCCTGCACCTTTGTGTCCGTTATAATTTTCTCTTTTATGTCCTTTATGTATCGTCTTTCTCGGCTTTCCTTTTAATGTCCGACAAAGTTACGGGTAGTTCCTTAATGATGTTTGCTACCATATTTTTTACTTCAACATTTGTCCGAATTGCTGCAATGACTGATTCTTCCAGATTGTGTTTTTGTGGTATCAGTCTTGACAGTCCATCCGCATGGCAAATCTTTTTTGATGCTAGATGTTGTAGCTGGAAATCGTAATTAAGTAAGATTGTACCCCAGCGCAGCAATCTATTTGCGGTGTATACCGGCAATCCTTTTTTTGATCCATAGATCGTGACTAACGGTTTATGGTCGGTTTCAAGTAAGAATTGTCTACCATATAAATATCGGTGAAATTTAGTCACGGAAAAGATTATGCTCAATGCTTCTTTTTCGATTTGTGAATATGCCCTCTCGGCTGGTATCAGCGTTCTCGAAGCGTGCGCTATTGGTTTTCTAGACCCATCCGGCATAATATGTTGAATGCATGCTCCTAGGCCGTAGGAACTAGCGTCACTAGCGACGACTATTTTTAATTTTGTGTCAAAGTGCGTTAAGAATAATTCGGATGTTAGTGCGCTCTTTATTTTGTCAAAAGCGGTTTGACATTCTTGCGTCCAGTTCCAAGCAGATTATTTAAGGGGGCTCGCAAGTTATGCATTCCTTCAATAAAAGATTGATAATAATTTGCGAGTCCCAAGAAACTCTGCAAGGTTGTTACGTTATCAGGTGCTGGCATATTTTTTATTGCCGCAGATCTGTCTGGGTCTGGACGTCGTCTATGTTTGTTTATTATGTGTCCAAGATACTTAATCTCGCTCATACAAAAGTCACATTTACTTACTTTTACTTTAAAGCCGAATTCTTGTATTCGAGTAAATACTTGTTTCAAATGTTCCTTATGTTCTTGTAGGGATTTGCTCCTGACAACAATGTCGTCCAGGTATGCACATGCACTCAATACCACTTAGCATGGTGTCCATCGCTTGCTGAAAAATGGCAGGCGCTACTTTGATGCCAAAGGGTAATCGGTTGTATTTGTATAATCCCTTATGCGTATGATGCATAGTATTTTTGAGCAATTTTCCTCGACCGGTATTTGCAAATATGCGTCGCTCAAGTCTATCTTGGAGAAGATATTACCACCATTTAACTTCGTGAATATTTCCTCTGGGCTTGGTAGAGGGTAATGGTGATCTTTTAATAGGGAGTTGACCCCGGTCGAAAAATCTGCGCACACTCTAACTTCGTCATTCTTTTTCTTTACGTATACGGTGGGGGCTGCCCACTCGCTGTGTTGTATTTTTGATAGAATTCCTTTCTGTTCCAATCTATCTAATTCTTTATTAATCTTTTCCAACCCAGCGAACGGAACGTTTCGCTTTTTTCTAAAAATTGGGCTGGCGTTTTCTTTAAGTTCAAACGAGGCCTTGAATTTATTACAGCGACCTAAGTTAGTCGTGAATGCTTCAGGAAATAATTCTTTTAAATCGTCTTTTATATTTACTGTTGTTGGAGAAGAACATTCTATTTTTTTACAGAATGTATTGATTGGCTTATCCCATAGTCCAAATTTCTCAATTAAATCTATTCCAAACAGATGTTCACTATTTTTCAGTACGAATATTTTTAATTTCTTCGTAATCCCTTTTAATTTTATCGGAAGGACAACTTCTCCTTCAAATTTTATACCACCACCAGTTACCGTCCGGGCTGATTTACTCGTTTTCATCATGGTTGGTTTTTTACCCAACTTTTTCCATGTATTCAGGTTTATAATAGAAATATCGGAGCCGGAGTCGAGTTGTAACTTTATTGGTGTTTTAAATATTTCAACTTTTACGTATTTTCGCCGATCTTTGTCTAATTTTGTATTTGATTTTGTTTGCTGTACTCTCTTTCTGGTGTAATCTTTATATCTGCAGCAATCGCTTTTGTGTCCCACCTTCTTACAAATATAGCATTTTTTCTTCTTATAAGGACAATCTGATTCCCAATGCTTTTCTGCACATCTCTTACAGTTATATCTAGGAAGAGGCTTGTTATATTCTGTCCTATATTTATGGTTATTAGGATTGTAATATCCCGTTCCATTTCGATTGCTTTTCTTTGTAAAGTTCTTGGTTGGTGTGTATGGTTTTCTAACTTTTCTTACATATGCCACTCCGGATTCTTCTATATTTTTTAAATCCTTTTTTAGTGTAATGCCCCTTTCACAGTCCTCTGCTAGTTTCTGGAGGGTTAAATCTTGCTCAGATTCCAGCTTAGACAACACTCGTCTGCGTATTTCTGCATTTTTCGTGGAAACTAACCCTTGTGCGAAGATTAGACATTTAAAATCTTCTATCGTTAGTTCCGCAAGCTTAAAATTATCGCAGTTTTTATTGACAACTGATGCGTATGTCAAATAATCTTGGTTGTCCATCTTTCTTAGATTCATGCACAGCCATCTTTTATGAAAGAGAGATATATTTGGATTAAATAATTCTTTTAGTAATTTCACAGCTTCCATGAACTCTAATTCCGCAGTTTTTTTAGGTAATATGTAATCTATGAATTTGCTGTGTTCTGATGTACCCAATTTCCTGAGTAAGATGTACACTTTCTGGCTATTTGGCCAATTTTTGCAGTCAAGTTGAAAGACATCCTCGTATCTTGTATAGTATGCTTCAAAAATCTTTCCTTCCTCCGGCACATAATTAAATGTGTCCATACTATTAAAGATAGTTGTATGGGAGCAATTAACACTGTCGACATTTTCTCGATTACTCTTTAGTAGTTCCAGTGTTTTAGCAAAACGTTCATTTTGTCTTTTCTCGCGGTCAGCTTGTGCCTGATTTTGTATTTCCTCGCGGTCAGCTTGTGCCTGTAAAAATTGCATGTACATTTTTGATAAGTCTTCCATTTTTTTTTTTTTTTTTCGAGTCACAATTGAAAAAAATGTATGCAGTACATTTAGTTCTTTGGAGTTTTTTTTTCTAGTATTTTAGTAATTAAAATACTCTTAAATTGAGATTACCCATTTTTTTTTTCGTGACGTTTTACTGTATTATCCGT
>CAUVYP010000397.1:179266-181766 GCA_963556195.1 Sepiola atlantica | reverse complement strand
TATTAATGTATATATATTATACACACATATATTAATATATATATTATACAGACACATATATATATATATATTATACAGACACACATATATATATTATAAATATATGCATATATAGTATATATACATATATTATACATATATACATATACATATACATTATACATATATACATATATTGTATACATATACATATATATATCTTACATATATATTATACACACTATATATGATACACACACTATATATTATACACATATATATATATTATAAACATATAAATATATTATACACATAAATATATTATACACATATATATATCATGCACATATATATATATTATACACACTATATATATATTATACATGTATGTATATTATACATATATATATTATGCACACATATATTTATATGTATACTATACATATATAAAGAGAGAGATATATTATACACATGTATATATTATACACAAATATATAGTATATATACATATATAGTATACATATACATATATATATCATACATATATATTATACACACTATATATTATACACAAACATATATATTATACACATATATATCATGCACATATATATATATTATACACATATATATATCATGCACATATATATATATATTATACACATATATATATCATGCACATATATATATATATATTATACACACTATATATATATATTATACATATATATATATTATACATATATATATGTTATACACACATATATATACTATACATATATAGAGATATATATATATATATTATACACATATATATTATACACAAATATATAACATATATGTGTGTATAATACATATACACATATTATGCACATACATATATATATATTATACACATATATATATATAATACGTATATATATATATATTACAGACATATATATATATATATTAAATATTAAAGACATATATATATTGTAATAATATTTACGATTCTTCTATACAAATGTTTGTCAGGACAACCTAACATTAGGATACTTCCCCCCTATCAATACATCACTCGCCATTTCCAATTTGGACAAGTCATCGCTTATTGTCAATCACATTTCGGCCATTTTGTATTTTTTTATTTTGAATTTTTCGGGTGTGAATCATTTTTCATCAAACTTTTCTGTTTCTGATTGGATTGTAACTTTGCTTTCAATTCGGTGCATCACGCTAAAACGGATATTGAGATAATAAAACCAGGGAATTTTCGTATTTTTCTTTATTTCATTTCGTTTTTAAACAATCTATAATGTTTCTGAATTTTTGCAGATGAGAATTGACAATTTGTATAATTTTGCTTTTTCGGACTATTCTTCTGTTGTTTGGGCGTTATTTTTACAAAGTTTCAGCCGATATGATCTCCGACCTTCATTTTTATACACAATATTATACACACATATATAAGTGTATATATACATATTATACACACACACACATATATATATATATATATATATATATATATACATATATATTTATATACATATATATTTATATTATATATATATATTATTCACATATATCTATATTAAACATATATATTATACACACTATATCTACATTATACACATATATATATATTATACACACTATATCTATATTATACACCTACATATACATTATACACACTATATACATTATACACACTATATAGATCTATACATAATTCGCACACTATATATATATATTTATATATATTATACATATATATATATACATATATAATACACATATAAATATTATATATATTATACACACACATATATACACATATATTATACACATAAATATTATATATATATATATTATACACATATTATACACATAAATATTATATATATATTATACACATAAATATTATATATATATATTATACACATATATATACTTATATTATACACATATATATATATATACAATATACACACATATATATATATATTATACACACACACATATATATATATATTATACACACACATATATATATAAATTACGTATATATACATATATTATACACACATAAATATTATATATATGTATTATACACACACATATATATATTATACAAACACACACATATATATATATATATATAAATATATATATTATACGCATATATATAATATATATACATGTGTGTGTATAATAGATATATTATAGACGTATATATATACATTATACACATATATCATGCATATATATATATGTATATATATATATGATACACATATATCTATCATACATACATATATTTATTATACATATACATTTACTATACACACATATATCTATTATATATGTACATATATATATATATATATATATGATACGCATATATCTATCATACATACATATATTTATTATACATATATATTTACTATACACACATATATCTATTATATATATACATATATATATATATATATATATATATATATATATATGAGTTTGTATAACCTACTAGACACAA
>CAUVYP010000397.1:164688-179066 GCA_963556195.1 Sepiola atlantica | reverse complement strand
GAGCCGTATTAGCCCTAAGGAACGTACCCTCATTTAGAAAACATTATTTTTGCTTAAAAAACTCAAAACAGTGTAAAAAACAATACTTTAGTTTTTGTAAGTTTTAAGAAGTGTTTTTCGGCTAAAATTTGTTTTGTTTATTTCAAAAATTCTCGGAAGGGTCAGTCTACACACACATAAAGTTTGGTGAGTTTAACTTTTATTTTGTGGAAGTTATTCAAATTCAAGTTATTCAAATTTAAAGATAGGACCCTTATTTTGGCCCACTCTGTATATACATATACATGTATATATATACATATACATGTATATATATACATATACATGCATATATATATATATTACATATATATATTATATATTAATCCAGGTAGGGTAAAAATCTACAGGGTACAAATCCAAAGGGAATCAAACCGTGTTTATAAAAGAGTGCTCAAAAAAATATAGAGCTGTATTGTGAATGCTTTTATTCAAACGTGTACAAGAGCAGAACTTGTACATGTTTGAATAAAAGCATTCACTATATTATATATTATATATATATATTATATATTATATATATTATATATATATATACATTATATATATACATATATATATACATATATATACATGCATATATATATGCATATACATGCATATATATATATATATAAACATACATGTATATATATACATATAAATGTATATATATATATATAGTCTAAGGAAGCTTTGAGTTATTTTAAACAAAATAACAAAAAAAAAAAAAATGTGATAGGAAAATGCAGTTTAAATTCCCAGAGAAACTAACTAAATCCAAAATAGTGTAGACTTAACATTTGTTGGAAAATTCATAAATAAATAATATATAATAGTAAGTAAATAAAATCAAAAGGGGAATTAAGTATCTAACAGTGAAACAAAAGCAGGAGACCTTAACGTAAGCATCTAATATTAACACGGGGATCTTCAGCTGTTTACCATGAAACTGTTTCGGAGATTTAAAAACAGGACCGTTATATGCATGGCTCTCCAATGGTACAGATAAAAACTACCATTTCCCCAATAATCAAGTGTCGAAATAATTCAGCTTAAAATGTTACTTATATATACATAAATAAATAAAATAATAATAATAATAATAATAATAATAATAATAATAATATACCCTTAAGACTACCGTGTGATATGGTAATTTGCATATCAAATAAAATGCTTTATAACAATAGTAATACTAGTAATAATAATAATAATAATAATAATAATAATAATAATAATAATAATAATAATAATAATAATAAAATACTATCTAAACACTAAACCTACGAACCATTCTACGATATGGTAGCTAGAAATAAAATTATATAGGAATTAAGGTTGCATTAAAAAAAAAAAAAAAAAAAAAAAAAGCTTTAGTACCTTTGGTACCAGATATATATATATATTTATATATATATAGATAGATTTAGATTTTTCACTTACAAAATAGATAATGCATTGAAGACCGGGGTCGTGCCAACAACAACAAGCTCGATGGTACGCGATTACAGAGTACAGAACATTTATTTTTAACGAAGCGACAAAAAAATTATTTATATATCAAAAATAAAATGTTATTATAAAAAAAGTTTTCTACAAAAATCTAGTTATTATTTTAAATAATTTAATTATTATTTTTTTTGGGGGGGGGGGGATTTATTCATCATTGTAACGCCCGACGTGAAAGTATATTATCGCACATTGTTCCGGTTTTTTTTTTTTTTTTTTTTTTTAATGCATTTGGGACCGATTATTGGCTTGGGGCAGAAATAATGCACGAGCTACTTGGCCTTTTGGCTAAGATCCAAGTGTAGTATCTGTTCCGATGGATACTGCACCCCATAGACTGGTATTGTCTTGACCTTCGGGGCTTGATTTACGCCTGTCTATGCGTCTGCCTTGTGCAGTTCTAGGAGGTCCACCCTCCCAGGCTTCGCCTCCTCTCTTTGGGTAGGAGTAAGTTTATTGCTGCCCAGGCAATTTTTAAACCCCACTTTCCCGACCTGACCTTGGGTCACATCTTACTCGTGGGAGTAAGATTAAAACTGACCTTGTGCCTCACTCCTGGAGATGGGTAAATCAATACTTTTCTAAAACATTTTCTAGGACTTCCTTGTTTTTTAATGTTAACATTTATTTTTTATTTTTTTCCTCTTCTATTCTTAAGTGACCTCAACTATTGCAATGCCACATTGTGTATTGTCGGCAGTTGAAACCAGTATTCCAGACATTTAATTTCCCTGATGATCTGCCAAGCAAGTAACTGCTTGGTAGTGAAACACGTGTAGGAAAAACACATTTAATTTGAATCAATAATATTTGTAAGAAAGAAAAAAAATATATATTTATATATCTATATATATATATATATATCTATTTATATATCTATTTATATATATATATATTTATATATATATATATTTATATATATATTTATATATATATATATTCATATATATATATTTATATATATATATATATATATATATATATATATATATATATATTTATATATATATTTATATATACTAGCGGGACCCTGTGGAAATTCCACAGTGTTTTCTACATCAATCTGTATAATTTACTTTTAATAATATTATCCGGTGGCTAGAACTATGCACATATTTTACTCACAAAAATTTTGCGTGACGGAATGGAAGTATATATATTTATTTATATTACTCGGTTGTCGGGGCAAAAGCTGTCTCTTCACTAAATCTTCTTAAATAGGAGTGTCAGATCGTGACACACAAAATAAATAACACACACTCTATCGTATTTATATATTGATGATGATGGTGGTGGTGGTGGTGGCGGTGGCGGTGGCGGTGGCGGCCTGAAACCGGCCCATTTGGTAAGCGTTTTCGCTAATGGAACGGGATACCTCGGTTGAGTCATAGAAAAGACTAAAACAAACATTGCTAAAACTCTCAGTATTATAAGGTCAGGATCAAGGACAATAAAGCAGTCCTGGGAAACGAGTGGCGCCCTCCCCTACATCTCGGGTTAGCCGCTAATGTAAAGAGATCCTCTACTGTAATCGGACAATTTAGCCTTTTATAAAGTCTGAAATTAGCGACCACCTCACCTAAAATAAGCAAACGCCATTTTTGATTGACGAATTTGACAATATAACTAAATAAATATTTGAAATAAAAAAATTAATTTCTCAGATGTTAACTATACAATATCATTGCCCTTGTCTTATTTTTACGTCTCTATTTGGTACTTTGTTACATTGGGACCCGGGCTAACTTTGATCCTGACCCTAACTTTAACCCTAACCCCCAATGACCCTGAACTTCATAGGTAAACCCCCCGTCCCCCCACTGACCCTAACCCTAACGACGGGGTCAAAGTTAGCGCGGGTCCCAATCTAATAAAGCACCATCTATTTATTAGTAAGTTACGCTTGTTTTATTATGAGCACCTCCCGGATAAGAGTGAAATATTAAAAAAAAAAAATAATTTGCATTCAAATAACGCGTGTACGATGGACACTCTACTTTCTCTTTCTTTCGTACGCGCTCTCTGTGTTTCACTTAAAAAAAAAGAAATTCCACAGCTTTTTCTACATCAATCTTTATAATTTACTGTTAATAATATTATCCGGTGGCTAGAAATATGCACATATCTTACTCACCAAAATTTTGCGTGATGGGATGGAAGTATATATATTTATTATATTACTCGGTTGCCGGGGTAAAAGCTGTCTCTTCAGCAATCACTATCGGTCGCGACTCCTCTCCCCCGTTGTCAGGGGCAAAAGTAAATACTAAATCTTATTAAATGGGAGTGTCAGATCGTGACACACAAAATAAGAAACTTAACTTCTCAGATGTTAACTATACACTATCATTGTCATTGTCTTATTTTTTACGTCTCTATTTGGTAGTTTGTTACATTGGGACCTAGGCTAACTTTGACCCTGACCCTAACATTAACCCTAACCCCCAATGACCCTGAACTCTATAGCTAACTCTAACCCCTCAGTGACCCTAACCCTAACGACGGGGTCAAAGTTAGCGCGGGTCCCAATGTAACAAAGTACCTTCTATTTGTTAGTAAGTTTACTTTTTGCGATTTTTTTTTTTTTTATTGCGTTTTCACTCTTTCTCTATTTTCTCCCCCTCCCTCTCTTACGAACACACGCTCTCTCTTTCTTTCGACCGCGCTCTCGGTGTTTCACTGAGAAAAAAAAGCAAACATTGCTTATTGTCCGTTCAAAACATTTAAAAAATAAATACTGGTCCCTTACCATCCAAAAATAATAAATAAATGTTTTAACACTGTTTTAACACTTTAAGTGGTGCAAATAAAAAATAAATACTTAGTTCAAACTATCATCGAAAAAAAAAAACATTGCTTAACGTCTGTTCAAAAAACAACAACAACAACAACAAAAAATAATAGACATGCACTAAAAACGCCAAAATAAAAAACAAAAAATAGTTTTAAGTTTTAAGCAACACAAAAAAGTACTTTTTGACCAGGTGATTAAAAAAAGGAAGAGTCTATATTGCCGGTCCCGGCAAAATAACGATTCCTGCGTTATTTTGCCGGTTCATGTATATTTAACTAAATTGTTAAACATACAGTGACGCCCGGCACAATAATTATTTACTAATGTAAAGGGATCGTTATTATGCCGGTTCATTATTTTTAAAAGCCTAATTGTTATGGCCTTGCGAAAGAAAAGGTAATTAAATAAATAAGGGCAAATATTTAAAAACAATTTGTTTTCATCATCAGTTGTGTCGGTTAAAGAAAAAAAAATCGACCTGCCCTATTGTGTCAGTTAAAGAAATATCTGCTTACTTTTCATAATAGAATTAATGTTGATGAATTTTCCCAACATTACTAAGTCTGCTCTCGATTTAAGTAATTGAAATTTTCCTTAAGTTATATATAAGATATATAAAGAAAAAATAAACAACAAATAAATGTTACCAAAGGCAACATAAATTATTATTCTACCTACCTGTATAAGTTTATTTGTTTATTTTATTATTTATTTTGATAAATGATTTTTTTTTTTTAAAATAAACAATCAAATAAACAAATAAACTTATACAGGTAGAAGAATAATTTATGTTGCCTTTGGTAACATTTACTTGTTAAAAATGTGCTTTACAAAGGAAAGATTTTAATGTAACATTCTGATTTTCTTTATGAAGTAAAACTTCGATAATGTTAAAATATACAGAAAATCACTGGATTTAAACAGTTTCTATTTTAAAATGTTCTTTCAATAAAATCATAAAATAAGTCGTAATTTTGAAGAGTTCACTCCTAATCGAATCAACCTGAATTAAAAATTAATTTTATCGTTATATTAAAATATATTGTCGCTTAATAAAGTTTTAAATTATACAAAAAATCAATCAGGCAAAGATTAATTAAAAACAAACCAACAAAAAACAATCAGGCAAAGTTTTAAATTATAAATAAAATTTCGTTTGATAAAGTTTTAAATAATACAAAAAAAATAATTTAAATAAAAATAAAAAAAGTAATTTATAGTTAAATAAACACGAGATGGCAAAATAACGTAAGACTCATTATTGTGCCGGGCGTCACTGTATGTTTAACAATTTAGTTAAATATACATGAACCGGCAAAATAACGCAGGAATCGTTATATTGCCGGGACCGGAAAAATAACGCAGGAATCGTTATTTTGCCGGGACCGGCAATATAGCCTATTCGTTAAAAAAAATGTATTATTTCTTCCCCTTCCCCTCGAAATGTAGAAAAAAAATCGTAGCGGTTGGTTGGGATCGAACTATAAAACAGTCGGGCCAAAGACAAAGTTACTACGTCGCTCACCGTTGCGCTAAAGGGAAATAATTAAATGATAATGTAAAAAATTAGGCTAATTAACTGTTGTTAATAATCTAGGTGCGGCACGCATGCGCAGAGCGTTTGCCAGAAGCGTGACACACGTACGTACACCTTAGCGTATTAATATATACTAGCGGGACCCTGTGGAAATTCCACAGTGTTTTCTACATCAATCTGTATAATTTATTGTTAATAATATTATCCGGTGGCTAGAAATATGCACATATTTTACTCACAAAAATTTTGCGTGACGGAATGGAAGTATATATATTTATTTATATTACTCGGTTGCCGGGGCAAAAGCTGTCTCTTCACTAAATCTTCTTAAATAGGAGTGTCAGATCGTGACACACAAAATAAATAACACACACTCTATCGTATTAATATATAAATAATAATAATTATAATAATAATAAGAAGAAGAAATTTTAAATATTAAAAAATAAAATAAATAAATAAATAAATACATACCGGCCCATTTGGTAAGCGTTTCCGCTAATGAAACGGGATACCAGAGTTCTATCCTCGGTTGAGTCATAGCAAAGACTAAAACAAACATTGCTAAAACTCTCAGTATTATAAGGTCAGGATCAAGGACAATGAAGCAGTCCTGGGGAAAGAGTGGCGCCCTCCCCTACATCTCGGGTTAGCCGCTAATGTAAAGAGATCCTCTACTGTAATCTGACAATTTAGCCTTTATAGTCTGAAATTAGCGACCACCTCACCTATAATAAGCGAACACCATTTTTGTTTGACGAATTTGACAATATAACTAAATAAATATTTGAAATAAAAAAAATTAATTTATCAGATGTTAACTATACAATATCATTGCCCTTGTCTTATTTTTACGTATCTATTTGGTACTTTGTTACATTGGGACCCGGGCTAACTTTGACCCTGACCCTAACTTTAACCCTAACCCCCAATGACCCTGAACTTTATAGCTAACCCTAACCTCTCACTGACCCTAACCCTAACGACGGGGTCAAAGTTAGCGCGGGTCCTAATGTAACAAAGCACCTTCTATTTGTTAGTAAGTTTACTTTTTGCGATTTATTTATTTGTTTTTATTGCGTTTTCACTCTTTCTCTATTCCCCCCCCTCTCTCTCTTACGAACACACACTCTCTCTTTCTTTCGACCACGCTCTCGGTGTTTCACTGAGAAAAAAAAAAAAAAAACATTGCTTATTGTCCGTTCAAAACATTTAAAAAATAAATACTGATCCCTTACCATCCAAAAATAATAAATAAATGTTTTAACACTTTAAGAAGTGGTGCAAATAAAAAACAAATACTTAGTTCAAACTATCATTGGAAAAAAAAACATTGCTTTACGTCCGTTCAAAAAACAACAACAAAAAATAATAGACATGCCTTAAAAACGCCAAAATAAAAAACAAAAAATAGTTTTAAGTTTTAAGCAACACAAAAAAGTACTTTTTGACCAGGTGATTAAAAAAAATGTATTATTTCTTCCCCATCCCCTCGAAATGTAGAAAAAAAATCGTAGCGGTTGGTTGGGATCGAACTTTAAACCAGTCGGGCCAAAGACAAAATTACTACGTCGCTTACCGTTGCGCTAAAGGGAAATAATTAAGATATCAAGCAAAAATTAGACTAATTAAATGTTGTTAATAATCTAGGTGCGGCACGCATGCGCAGAGCGTTTGCCGGAAGCGTGACACACGTACGTACACCTTAGCGTATTAATATATAGATATATATATTTATATATATATATCTATATCTCTCGTTTCTACTATTCTCTCATTTTTTTATATAAAGCTATTTCTAACTAAATATCACGTTCCTCTCTCTCTCTCGATCTATATCTCTCGCTCCAGTATCTCTCTCTCTCTCTGTAAATTAGTCACTTTCTGCTCTATCTATATCTCTCGCTTCTACTACTCTCTCTTTTTTTAAAAATCTAAAGCTATTTCTAACTAAATATCACGTTCCTCTCTCTGTCTCGATCTATATCTCTCACTCCAGTATCTCTCTCTCTGTGTAAATTAGTCACTCTCTGCTCTATCTATATCTCTCGCTTCTACTACTCTCTCTTTTTTTTTTATCTAAAGCTATTTCTAACTAAATATCACGTTCCTCTCTCTCTCTCTCAATCTATATCTCTCGCTCCAGTATCTCTGTGTAAATTAGTCACTCTCTGCTCTATCTATATCTCTCGCTTCTACTACTCTTTTTTTTAATCTAAATCTATTTCTAACTAAATATCACGTTCCTCTCTATCTCTCTCTCTCGATCTATATCTCTCGCTCCAGTATCTCTCTCTCTCTCTCTGTAAATTAGTCACTCTCTGCTCTATCTATATCTCTCGCTTCTACTACTCTCTCTTTTTTTATCTAAAGCTATTTCTAACTAAATATCACGTTCCTCTCTCTCTCTCTTTCGATCTATATCTCTCGCTTCAGTATCTCTCTCTCTCTGTGTGAGTTAGTCACTCTCTGCTCTATCTATATCTCTCGCTTCGACTACTCTCTCTTTTTTTTTATCTAAAGCTATTTCAAAGTAAATATCACGTTCCTCTCTCTCTCTCTCAATCTATATCTCTCGCTCCAGTATCTCTCTCTCTCTCTGTAAATTAGTCACTCTCTGCTCTATCTATATCTCTCGCTTCTACTACTCTCTCTTTTTTTATCTAAAGCTATTTCTAACTAAATATCACGTTCCTCTCTCTCTCGATCTATATCTCTCGCTCCAGTATCTCTCTCTCTCTCTCGCTGTGTGAGTTAGTCACTCTCTGCTCTATCTATATCTCTCGCTTCTCATACTCTCTTTCTTTTTTATCTAAAGCTATTTCTAACTAAATATCACGTTCCTCTCTCTCTCGATTGATATCTCTCGCTCCAGTATCTCTCTCTCTCTCTGTAAATTAGTCACTCTCTGCTCTATCTATATCTCTCGCCTCTTATACTCTCTTTTTTTTTATCTAAAGCTATTTCTAACTAAATATCACGTTCCTCTCTCTCTCTCTCGATCTATATCTCTCGCTCCAGTATCTCTCTCTCTCTCGATGTGAATTAGTCACTCTCTGCTCTATCTATATCTCTCGCTTCTACTACTCTCTCTTTTTTATCTAAAGCTATTTCTAACTAAATATCACGTTCTTTTCTCTCTCGATCTATATCTCTCGCTCCAGTATCTCTCTCTCTGTTTAAATTAGTCACTTTCTGCTCTATCTATATCTCTCGCTTCTCATACTCTCTCTCTTTTTTTTTATCTAAAGCTATTTCTAACTAAATATCACGTTCCTCTCTCTCTCTCTCTCGATCTATATCTCTCCCTCCTGTATCTCTCTCTCTGTAAATTAGTCACTCTCTGCTCTATCTATATCTCTCGCTTCTACTTCTCTCTTTTTTTATCTAAAGCTATTTCAAAGTAAATATCACGTTCCTCTCTCTCTCTCTCAATCTATATCTCTCGCTCCAGTATCTCTCTCACTCTGTGTGAATTAGTCACTCTGTGCTCTATCTATATCTCTCGCTTCTCGTTCTCTCTCTCTCTGTCTCTTTCCCCCTCTCTTTTCTTTCTCTCTTTCTCTCTCTCTTTTTTTTCTCTTACTCTCTCTCTCTCTCTGTCTCTTTCTCTCTCTCTTTTCTTTCTCTCTCTCTCTGTCTCTTTCTCTCTCTGTCTCTTTCTCTCTCTTTTTTCTATCTCTCTCTGTCTCTCTCTCTTTCTCTCCCTCTCTCTCTCTCTTTCTCCCTCTTTTTTCTTTCTTTCTCTCTCTGTCTCTCTCTTTTTCTTTCTCTCTCTCTCTCTCTTTCTCTCTGTCTCCCTCTCTCTTACCCACACACAGACTATCTCTCTCCTTCTCACACATACACACTCACACACTCTCTCACATACACACACACACACACACACTCACACACTCTCTCACACACACACACACATTCACTCACTAACACGCACAATTACAAAACGCCCGTGTTTCTGAACAGTAGCGGCGAAACCTTCTAAAACCGCGATTCGACGTCGAAAAACTGCCAAATTTAGAATCGCGCAGAGACACTCCCGGAAACAATCCCGATACAACACGAGTGGGTTTTCACCGTTTTATTTCGCCCCCCCCCTTCCCGCCTCCTTCGAACCGTCAGCGTCAAATCAGGAAATTGTAATCTTAACAAATCAAGTTAAATTGATGGGACACTGTCCATGTGTCAAAGGGTTCACCGAGTGACGGAGATGGCGTGAATATGTGGCTTCTGTACGTTAAGTTTCTTGTGTGAATTTGTGTTTGGTAGATGTAACGTGTTTCCGTGACTTTTGCGTTGTCGACGATAGGGTAGGAGAGAGTTGGGGAAGCGAGAGATATAGCTAGATAGCTAGATAGCTAGCTAGCTAGATAGATAGATAGATAGATAGAGGGAGAGAATTCAGATTTAGAGAGAGAGAGATGGATAGATAGAGAGGGGGATATGGAGAGAGAAAGAGAGAGAGGGGGAGAATCTAGATTTAGAGAGAGAGAGAGAGGGTGAGAAAGAGAGGGGGATATGGAGAGGGAAAGAGAGAGAGATTTTGAAGAAACAGAGAGAGAGAGAGAGACTAAAGGAAAGAGAGAAAAGGAAAGAGAGAGAGAATGGAAGAAAGAGGGAGGGAAAGAGAGAGAAGGAGTGAAAGAAAGAGAGAGAGAGGGAGAGAATTTAGATTTAGAGAGAGAGAGAGATGGAGAGAGAGAAAGAGAGAGAGAGATTTTAAAGAAACACAGAGAGAGAGAGAGAGAGAGAGAAAGGAAGAAAGAGGGAGGGAAAGAGAGAGAGAGGGAGGGAAAGTGAGAGCAGGAGTGAAAGAAAGAGAGAGAGAGTTAAAGAAAGAGAGAGAGAGGGAGAGAATTTAGAGAGAGAGAGAGAGCGAGAGAGAGATAGAGAGAAAGGGTGAGAAAGAGAGGGGGATATGGAGAGAAAAAGAGAGAGATTTTGAAGAAACAGAGAGAGAGACTAAAAGAGGGAGAGAAAGAGAGAGAGAGAGAAAGGAAGAAAGAGGGAGAGAAAGAGAGAGAGGGAGAGAGAGGGAGAGAATTTAGATTTAGAGAGAGAGAGAGATGGAGAGAGAGAAAGAGAGAGAGAGATTTTAAAGAAACAGAGAGAGAGAGAGAGAGAGAGAGAGAATGGAAGAAAGAGGGAGAGAAAGAGAGAGAGGGAGTGAAAGAAAGAGAGAGAGATGGAAGGGAGAGAATTTAGATTTAGAGAAAGAGAGAGATGGAGAGAGAGAAAGAGAGAAAGATTTTAAAGAAACAGAGAGAGAGAGAAAGAGAGAGAGAGGGAAACAAAAAAAGATGTATATAGACAGAGAGAGAGAGAGAGAGAGAGAGACAGAGAGACAGAAAGATAGAATGAGAAAGAGAGAGAGAGAGAGAGATTTTAAAGAAACACAGAGAGAGAGAGAGAGAGAGAAAAAAGAGAAAGATTTATATAGACAGAGAGAGATTGATAGATAGAGAGACAGAGAGACAGAAAGATAGAATGAGAAAGAGAGAGAGAGAGACAGAGATATAAAGACAGACAGAGGCAGAGAGACGGAGAGAAACTAAAAGAAAGAGAGAGAGAGAAATACAGAGAGAGGAAATGAAAGATGGAATGAGAAAGAGAAACAAAGATAAAGAGAGAAATAGACTAAGAAAGAGACAGAGAGATAGATAGAAAGTGAAGGAGATAAAATGAGGGTTAGAGATTAAAAAAGAAAAAAGAATGACTAAAGAGACGGTTAGAGATTAAAATAAGGGTTAGAGATTAAAAAAAAGAGAGTGAATGACTAACGAGAGAGTTTGAGATTAAAATGAGGGTTAGAGATTAAAAAACGAGAGTGAATGACTAACGAGAGGGTTAGAGATTAAAGAGAGGGTTAGAGATTAAAAAATGAGAGTGAATGACTAAAGAGAGTTAGAGATTAAAATGAGGGTTAGAGATTAAAAAAGATAGAGAATGACTAACGAGAGAGTTAGAGATTAAAATGAGGGTTAGAGATTAAAAAAGAGACTTAATGACTAAAGAGAGGGTTAGATATTAAAATGAGGGTTAGAGATTAAAAAAGAAAAAGAATGACTAAAGAGACGGTTAGAGATTAAAATAAGGGTTAGAGATTAAAAAAAAGAGAGTGAATGACTAACGAGAGGGTTAGAGAGTAAAATGAGGGTTAGAGATTAAAAAAGATAGAGAATTACTAAATAGAGTGTTAGTGATTAAAAAAGAGAGTGAATGACTAACGAGAGGGTTTGAGATTAAAATGAGCGTTAGAGATTAAAAAAAGAGAGTGAATGACTAAAAAGAGTGTTAGAGATTAAAATGAGGGTTAGAGATTAAAAAAAAGAGAGTGAATGACTAACGAGAGAGTTAGAGATTAAAGAGAGGGGTAGAGATTAAAAAAGATAGAGAATTACTAAAGAGAGGGTTAGAGATTAAAATGAGGGTTAGAGATTAAATAAGAGAGTGAATGACTAAAGAGAGGGTTAGAGATTAAAATGAGGGTTAGAGATTAAAAAAAAGAGAGTGAATGACTAACGAGAGAGTTAGAGATTAAAGAGAGGGTTAGAGATTAAAAAAGAGAGTGAATGACTAAAGAGAGGGTTAGAGATTAAAAAGAGGGTTAGAGATTAACAAAAGAGTGAATGACTAACGAGAGGGTTAGAAGTTAAAATGAGGGTTAGAGATTAAAAAAGATAAAGAATTACTAAACAGAGGGTTAAGGATAAAAATGAGGGTTAGAGATTAAAAAAACGAGAGTGAATGACTAAAGAGAGTTAGAGATTAAAATGAGGGTTAGAGATTAAAAAAGATAGAGAATGACTAACGAGAGAGTTAGAGATTAAAATGAGGGGTAGAGATTAAAAAAGATAGAGAATTACTAAAGAGAGGGTTAGAGATTAAAATGAGGGTTAGAGATTAAATAAGAGAGTGAATGACTAAAGAGAGGGTTAGAGATTAAAATGAGGGTTAGAGATTAAAAAAAAGAGAGTGAATGACTAACGAGAGAGTTAGAGATTAAAGAGAGGGTTAGAGATTAAAAAAGAGAGTGAATGACTAAAGAGAGGGTTAGAGATTAAAAAGAGGGTTAGAGATTAACAAAAGAGTGAATGACTAACGAGAGGGTTAGAAGTTAAAATGAGGGTTAGAGATTAAAAAAGATAAAGAATTACTAAATAGAGGGTTAAGGATAAAAATGAGGGTTAGAGATTAAAAAAACGAGAGTGAATGACTAAAGAGAGTTAGAGATTAAAATGAGGGTTAGAGATTAAAAAAGATAGAGAATGACTAACGAGAGAGTTAGAGATTAAAATGAGGGGTAGAGATTAAAAAAGATAGAGAATTACTAAAGAGAGGGTTAGAGATTAAAATGAGGGTTAGAGATTAAATAAGAGAGTGAATGACTAAAGAGAGGGTTAGAGATTAAAATGAGGGTTAGAGATTAAAAAAGAGACTTAATGACTAACGAGAGTGTTAGAGATTAAAATGAGGGTTAGAGATTAAAAAAGATAGAGAATTACTAAAGAGAGGGTTAGAGATTAAAATGAGGGTTAGAGATTAAATAAGAGAGTGAATGACTAAAGAGAGAGTTAGAGATTAAAATGAGGGTTAGAGATTAAAAAAGATAGAGAATGACTAACGAGAGAGTTAGAGATTAAAATGAAGGGTAGAGATTAAAAAAGATAGAGAATTACTAAAGAGAGGGTTAGAGATTAAAATGAGGGTTAGAGATTAAAAAAGAGAGACAATGACTAACGAGAGAGTTTGAGATTAAAATGAGGGTTAGAGATTAAAAAACGAGAGTGAATGACTAACGAGAGGGTTAGAGATTAAAGAGAGGGTTAGAGATTAAAAAATGAGAGTGAATGACTAAAGAGGGTTAGAGATTAAAATGAGGGTTAGAGATTAAAAAAGATAGAGAATGACTAACGAGAGAGTTAGAGATTAAAATGAGGGGTAGAGATTAAAAAAGATAGAGAATTACTAAAGAGAGGGTTAGAGATTAAAATGAGGGTTAGAGATTAAAAAAGAGAGACAATGACTAACGAGAGAGTTTGAGATTAAAATGAGGGTTAGAGATTAAAAAACGAGAGTGAATGACTAACGAGAGGGTTAGAGATTAAAGAGAGGGTTAGAGATTAAAAAATGAGAGTGAATGATTAAAGAGGGTTAGAGATTAAAATGAGGGTTAGAGATTAAAAAAGATAGAGAATTACTAAAGAGAGGGTTAGAGATTAAAATGAGGGTTAGAGATTAAAAAAAGGGGGCCAATGACTAAAGAGAGAGTTAGAGATTAAAAAAGAGAGACAATGACTAAAGAGAGAGTTAGAGATTAAAAAAGAGAGTGAATGACTAACGAGAGGGTTAGAGATTAAAGAGAGGGTTAGAGATTAAAAAAGAAAGAGAAAGAGAGAGATGGATAGAGAGAGGAAGAGAGAGAAGAAGAGAAAGAAAATGAGAGGGAGAGAAAGAGAGAGAGGAAGGGGAAAAGAGAGAGAGAGAGAGAAAGAAAGGGAGAGAGGGAGAGAAAGA
>CAUVYP010000397.1:154688-157188 GCA_963556195.1 Sepiola atlantica | reverse complement strand
TGTAAATACATATATATGTATATATACACATATATGTATATATACACATATATATATACATATATGACTATATACATATACATATACAGGCATATATATATACATATATGACTATATACATATACATATACACGCATATAAATACATATATGACTATATACATATATATATATATATATATATATATATATATATACACGCATATATATACATATATGACTATATAACTATACACATATAAATATATATACACGCATATATATAAATATATGACTATATACATATATATATACGCATATATATATATACATATATGACTATATACATATATGATTATATACATATATATACGCATATATATACATATATGACTATATACCTATATATGTATATATATATATAGACACACACACATATATATATGAGTATATACAAAAATATGTATATATATATACATACACATATATATATTTTTATATATACATATATATGTATATATATACATACACATATATATATTTTTATATATACATGTATGAGTATATACATATATATGTATATATACGTACACATAAATATATATTTTTATATATACATATATATATGAGTATATACATATATATGCATATATACATACACATATATGTATATACATTTATATATATACATTTATATATATATATTAATATATGTATATATATTAATATATGTATATATATATTTATATACGTATATATATTAATATATATGTGTGTATATAGATACACACATATATGTATATATATATATATATGTGTGTATATACATACATATATTTATATATATATATGTGTGTATATACATACATGCATATATTTATATATATATATATATGTCTATATAAATACATATTTATATATATATATATAGTTATTTAATTATATATATATGTATGTATATATACATACACACATATATAATATATTTATATATGTATATATACATACACACATATATAATATATTTACATATATATATATATATATATGTATATATATGTATATATACATACACACATCTATATATATATATATATATATATATATACATATAAAGAACGGGAAAATAAATATATAATGTATACCTTTAAAGTGTATACATATATATATATATATATATATATATATATATATATATATATATATATATATATATATACAAACTTCAGTCGAAGTTTTAGGAAATCCCGGTACTCCTTCCTAGGCTTTACGCTAAGTCTCTATATTAGATACATAGATATTCGAATATTAAATTGAATTTCTTCTTTTACTTGTGAAATGTCAAGTTACTAAAAACGTAAAGAATATATACTTTTTCTCCCCAATTGCCCAGTTTAGTATTTTATAGTTTATATTTCTTGTCGTGTCTTGGTCTTACCGAATTAATAGACGATAATTAATCTAGTCTGGTGGACTATCAAGCTAAGTGTGTGTGCATAAGCATATATATGTTTATATATATACACACATATATTTATATATATATATATATATATATATTTATATATATATATATATATATATATATATATACATATCTGTATCGGACAAATATGCATATGTATGTATATATATATATATACACATATATTTATATATATGTGTGAGTGTACACAAATGCATGTGTATATATATACATACACATATATACATATACATATATATATACATATATATATATATATGTATATACATAATATGTTAATTTGTACATACACACGCATATATATGTGGGTGTATATACATATATATGTATATAGATATATAAATACATACCCATATATATATATATTTATCATATATATATTTATATATATTTATATACGAATAAATATTAATATATATATGTGTATATATACATTTATATACGTATATATATTAATACATATATATACATGTGTGTATATACATTTGTATACGTATATATTAATATATGTATGTGCATATACATTTATATGTATATATATACATACACACATATAATTATATATATATGTGTGTATATACATAACTATATATATATATATACATACACACATATATTTATATATATGTATATACATAAACCTGTATATATATATATATTTATATATATGTATATATACATACATATCTATATATATATATGTATATACATACATATCGCTCTCTATATATATGTATATACATACATATCTATATATATACATACATATCTATATATATGTATGTATATACATATACATACATATCTATATATATGTGTATATACATATACATACATATCTCTCTCTATATATATACATACATATCTATATATATATATGTGTATATACATATACATACATATCTATATATATATGTCTATATACATATCTAAATATATGTGTGTATATACATACATATATATATACATATCTATATATCTATATATGTATATACATACATATCTATATATACATATCTATATATATATGTATATT
>CAUVYP010000397.1:144688-147188 GCA_963556195.1 Sepiola atlantica | reverse complement strand
TAGTAATTATTTGAAAGAAAATTAAAAGCTTTGCTATCGAGATCGGTATTGGAAATTTTATGTATATATATATACATATCAATATATATATATACATATCAATATATATATATACATATCAATATATATATACATATACATATACATATAGATATATATACATATCAATATATATATATACATATCAATATATATATATATACATATCAATATATATATACATATAAATATATATATATACATATAAATATATATATACACATATAAATATATATATATACATATAAATATATATATACACATATAAATATATATAAACATATAAATATACATATACATATATACACATAAATATACATATACATATACATATATATACTCATAAATATATATACATATAAATATGTATATACATATATATATACATATATATATACACATATAAATATATATACACATATAAATATACATATATATATACACATATAAATATATATATACATATAAATATATATATACATATAAATATATATATACATATAAATATATATATACATATAAATATATATATATAAATATATATATATATATACATATATAAATATATATATACATATAAATATATATATATACATATAAATACATATATACATATACATATATATATACATATACATATATATATACATATAAATATATATATACATATAAATATATATATACACATATAAATATATATACATATAAATATATATACATATAAATATGTATATACATATATATACACATAAATATAAATACATATAAATATATATATACATATATATACACATAAATATAAATACATATAAATATATATATACATATATTTACAAATATATATATATATATACATAAATATACATACATATATATATATACATACACGCTAACCTCTGCCCCACCAAGACAAGTAATATAATCATATTAATTTTAAATGATACAGAATTCGTTTTTTTTTTCAACTTCTTCCAGTTACAAATGAATGATCGTATAAGTGTTCATTGGAAATACATTGGGGTCTGCGTTCGCTCTCGATTGTTTTAGGGGGGTGGGTGGAGAAATCCCCCCCATTTTTTTATTTTGGCGCGAAAAAAATAAATTTTTCCCGCCAAAAAAAATAAATATTTCTTTAATTTTAAAACAAAAAAATTATTCGGAGACAATTTTTTTTTTCTTTGTCTCAACAGCCAAGATCGCGGCAGCCTAGCAAAAATAGATGACCGTTAGAGAGTCTATTTTCGCTAGTCCACTTAAAATATAACGACCACTTTCTCTGTCCTTCTGTCTGTCTGTCTATCCGTCGTTGATAATTTTTATAAACGGGAGAGGGGCAGGTAATTACTATATAATTAATTTAACAAATCAGAAACATGACAAATACATATAAACCACTAAATAAACAATAAATAATTACGGCGCCGAACCCGTGATTCGAACTCGGAACATTAACGAGGAATTTGGACGACTTTGTCCGATACTCTACCATAGAAGCAAATACGACAAGTAATAAAAATCATTTTGATCAAACTACTTAAATAATTTTTGTTTTCAATTATTATAGTTATCAATAAACGATCGTATAAAAACTGGTTCTTCGATATGGTTTAGGGTCTGCGTTCGCGCTACATTTTTTAAAGAGGGAAAAGAGAGAAATTTCAGCCCCCAATTTTTTTTTCCTTTTTAAAACTAAAATATACTCGGAGATATTTTTTTATTTTGTTTTACAAAAAATGTCTCACCACCGAATGAGGCGGCAGCCTAGAAAAAAATACATGGGAGTGTATTTCCGCTAGTCTAATTATAATGTAACGAACACCTTCTATGTCTGAGTGTCTGTCTGTCTGTCCTGGTAAGGTTTTGTAAATGGAAAGGGGGGTAATTACTATTAAATTAATTTCAAAGTCAGGAACCTATATATACAAATATATACATATATATATATATATGTACATATACATATACATACAGATATACATATATATATATATGTATATATATATATGTATATATATATGCATATACATATATACATGCACATATACATATATGTATATATACATATATATATATATATATATATATGTATATATACATATATACATGCACATATACATATATGTATATATACATATATATATCAACATCTATATATCTACATACATATATACACATATATACAAATATTTATACTAAAATGATATCTATTGCCAAAATTTAAGCTAATTTTGATATGCATATACATATATATATGTATATATAAATATATGTACATATTTATATATATGTATATATACACATACATACATACATACATATAAATATATACATATCTGTATATGTATATACATATATATACATATGTAAATTTATGTGTATATGTATGTGTATATACATGTAACTATATACATACATGTAAACATATATACATATAACTATATACATACATGTAACTATATAC
>CAUVYP010000397.1:137188-139688 GCA_963556195.1 Sepiola atlantica | reverse complement strand
TTTATATATATGTATGTATATAAGTATATATATGTATATATGTATATATGTATATATATACTTATGTATATGTGTATAGGTATAATTATATATATATGTGTATATGTATAATTATATATACTTATGTATATATTTAATTATATATACATATGCATATATATACGAATATATATACATATGTATATATATACTAATATATATACATATGTATAGGTATAATTATATATACATATGTATATATATAATTATATATACATATGTATATGTATACGTATATATATACATATGTATAGGTAGAATTATGTATACATATGTATATATACGTATATATTGATACATATGTATATATACGTATATATATACATATATTCATACATATATTTGTATTTATACATATACATATATACATATATTTGTATGTGTACATATATATACATATATTTGTATTTATACATATACATATATACATATATTTGTATGTGTACATATATATATATGTATATATATACATATATTTATATATGTATATATATTTATATGTATATATATACACACATATATATATATACACATATATATGTATATATATACACATATATATGTATATATACACACATATATATGTATATATACACATATATATGTATATATATATGCATATATATACATATATATATATGTATATATATACACATATATATGTATATATAGGCATATATATATACATATATATATGTATATATATGCATGTGTATGTATATATACACATATATATGTATATGTATATATATATGCACGTATATGTATATATATATGTACATATGTATATATATATATATATATATATGTACACATATGTATATATATATATATGTACATATGTATATATATATATATATGTACATATATATATATGTACATATGCATATATGTATATATATAAATCTACATATGTATATATATGTACATATGTATGTATATATATGTACATATGTATATATATGTACATATGTATATATATATATGTACATATGTATATATATACATATGTATATATGTACATATGTATATATATACATATGTTAATATGTACATATGTATATATATACATATGTACATTATATATATATGTGTACCTTATATATATATGTACCTTATATATATATATTTATGTACCTTGTATATATATAAATGTACCTTATATATATATGTACCTTATATATATATATATATGTACATTATATATATATATGTACAATGTATATATATATGTACAGTAAATATATATATATATGTACATTATATATATATATATGTGTACATTGTATATCTATATATATATGTACATTATATATACATATATATATGTACATTATATATACATATATATATGTACATTATATATACATATATATATGTACATTATATATACATATATATGTGTACATTATATACATATATGTATATTATATACATCATATATATATATATATATATATATATATATATATATATATATATATATATATGAGAGAGAGAGAATAGGAGAGTGAAGGATATATATATATATATATATATATATATATATATATATATATATATATATATATATATTGAAAGAGCCAGACAGACAGACAGATAGACAGAAAATTAAATTTGTTCCAAAATTAAACCGACTAGTTTAAGATCGGTGAATTGATAATCCTGCTATTAGATTTAACACACAAAAAAAGCTACGATCAAATCAAATAGCAGCCATCTTTTTTCTTTTTTTTTCACATCAATGACATTTCATTTTCTCATTTCCACCGACCAATGCTTTTAGTTTCAATTAAAAACTCCCCGCCTGTCGCATTTTGATAGAAGACACATTTAAATAATAAAAAAAAAGGTTTTAAATAAAAACACATTCTTAAGCGGTCTCTCTTTTAATTTGATGTTCCCTAATAACGAACGCTTTTTGAATTAATTTGAAATAACAGGCCGACATTTAAAATGGCTTCTTTCTTCTTTTCTTTTTTTTAATACCCTTTTTAACCTTTCATTTTTGCGATTTTATACTTCTTTTTTTTTGTCGGTTTTTGTGGTTTTGTAAAAGGAAGAAGCGGCGCTGGATGTTAGCCGATAATCTGCTCCGAAAGAAGAGCTTCCTCTGTGGCTATCAAGGCCCGAACGAGAAAAGGGGCTAACTATCGGAAAAACAGGTTGATAGATAGATAGATCTATCTATCTATCTATCTATCTATCTATCTATCTATCTATCTATCGTACAATATATATATAGCTTCCTATATATATATATATATATATATATATATATATATATATATATATATATATATATATATATATATATATAGATATATGTGTGTATATATATATATAGAGAGAGATATAAGAAAAAAGAGTGATAAATATGCGACGATTGTCCAAATTTATTTCAAATTTCAATTGTTCAATGCAAGGTTGTCAGTAATAAACTAGTGTTTATTTTTCTTTC
>CAUVYP010000397.1:129688-132188 GCA_963556195.1 Sepiola atlantica | reverse complement strand
TTTTTTTTTTTTTTTGCAATTACGCATTGTTTTTCTTCATTTTTTCTTTTTTTTTTTTTTGCAATTACGCATTGTTTTTCTTCATTTTTTCTTTTTTTTTTTTTTGCAATTACGCATTGTTTTTCTTCATTTTTTTAGCTTTTTTTGAAGGGCTTTTTTTCTTTTTTTTTTTTTTACATTTGGCTTTTTTTCTTTTCTTTTTTTACATTTGGCTTTTTTTCTTCTTTATTTTGTTTAGTTGTTTATGGGGGGGGTCGGGGGAATTTAGAATATTCTTTTCCTGGAGGGGTATATATTTACTCCTCTCCAGGAGTTAGGCACAAGGCTAGTTTTTATCTTACTCCCACAAGTAAGATGTGACCCAAGGTCGGGTCGGGAAAGTGGGTTTTAAAAATTGCCTGGGCAGCCCCGTCGGCATTCCCCGTTAGGGACGCCTCAGGCAGTAAGCAATAAACTTACTCCTCCCCAAAGAGGAGAGGCGAAGCCTGGGATGGTTGACCTCCTAGAACTGCACAGACCCATAGACTGGCGTAAATCAAGGCCCGAAGGCCAAGACAATACCAGTCTATGAGGTGCAATATCCATCGAAACAGATACTACACTTTGATCTTAGCCTTAGCTGGAGGGGTAGGGCTTGTTTATTTTTTTGGGGGGAGGGGGGGACTGGAGAACACGGCCGACGCTCAACCGTTCTTCCAGTCCACTTCCGTGGTTCGAGACAGTACGCCGCATTTTTTTTTGTAGGTTTTTACCGGTCGCCATATCCCGGGACCACAGGTAGATCATCTTTAGAATGGTCGAAATTTCTAACTTTGATCGCGAAAAAAAAACGTCCCCGATCGCAACGAAATCCAAGCCCGGCATTCCTGGGTGGGGCATCTCCAGGCATATTTGTCCGCCACAGTCTTTCGCGGTTCTAACCGGCAAAGTCGGCCGCCGCCGCATCGCATACACCGCATTAACTTTTGCCAGCAGAGCTTTCTGCTGACAAAAGTGAATGCACTCCTCCGGAGATCCAATCGTGCGACACAGCACTTCGAAATCCATTTTTTGCAATTGGTTAACCAGCGTATCTCTTTCAAATCGTTATCGGCTGCTTGACGCCAGCCTCGTTTTCGACTCGGCAGGTCTCGGACGCTTCCGTTAGCTGTCGGCTCGCTGCTGCCGGGCAGTCACGGAAATTAGGTTCAAAACCTGGACAAGTATCAACTTTTAGTAGATAGAACCTATACTGAAATGGTTTAAGCTCAATATACGAGATAGAGCAATTATTAGATAGAGTCATTTATTTTTTCTACTGTTGGCCCAGGTAGATTTTAGAATGGCCAGATTTCTCGTATCAATTCCGTTTAAGTGCGCTCCATCAACGATTTAAATTTGACTTCTCACCATTTTGAAGACTTTTCCATACTGCCTCTACAAAAAAATTTTTTTTGGCTCCTTCTTATCCTTTACATTGGACCCCTTATCAACGGACAATTACCATCTGGACAAATCCCATATCTTTTTGACACGGACTCTTTTTCACTCCATTTTTAATAATAATATATTTTTTAAATGTTTGAAATTCGGCTTTTCCACAGCCAACTTATCTATCCGTATTTCTCCTCTGATTATAAGATTTCGATCTTTGAAAAGCCTTGGCTTAAGGAAAGAACAATAAACATTAGTTAATTAAAGAACATACCTTGCATTGAACAATCGAAGTTTTAAATGAATCTGGATATTCGTACATGTTTATACCTCTTATTTCTTCTACCTATATATATATATATATATATATATATATATATATATATATATATATATATATATATATATATATATATATATATATATATATATATATATATATATATCATACAATATACTCATCTATCTAGCTTCCTATCTATATATATATCTATCTAGCATACAATATATATATATTTCCATACATATCTATCTTTCTATCTATCTATCTACCTATGATACAATATATATATATATATATATATATATATATATATATATATCCTTATTTATCTATCCATCTAGCATGAAATATATCTATCTATATATATATATATATATATATATATATATATATATATATATATATCTAGCATACAATATATCTATCTATCTATATATATATATATATATATCTAGCATACAATATATCTATCTATATATCTATTTATCATACAATATATATATTTATATATCTATCTATCATACAATATATCTATCTATCATACAATATATATATATATCTATCTATATATCTATTTATCATAGAATATATATATTTATATATCTATCTATCATAGAATATATCTATCTATCATACAATATATATCTATCTATATATCTACTTAGCATACAATATATATATATATTTCTATTTATCATACAATATAAATATATCTATATATCTATTTATCATACAATATATATATATCTAGCATACAATATATACATATATATATATATATAGCATACAATATATATATATACA
>CAUVYP010000397.1:117500-120000 GCA_963556195.1 Sepiola atlantica | reverse complement strand
ATATATAGATACATATGTATATATATATATAGATACATATGTATATATATATATAGATATACATATGTGTATATATATAGATACATATGTGTATATATATATAGATATATATGTGTATATATATAGATATATATGTGTGTGTATATATATATACAATGTGTGTACATATTTATATATATATATATATATATATATATATATATATATATATATAGCTCTTTATTTCTCACTCCTACTCTCTTTTTCTATCGGTACGTTGCTTTTTCCTCTCTCGGTTTTTTTTTTAAATATGCAATTTGGATTCAATCACTAATAAAAAAGAAAACAAAAATGTGTGAGTTTTAATTGTGTTTGGTAAAAATCCAAAACTTTCTTTCTTTTTTTTTAATAATATACGCAATTTTGTTTTCAATCATGAATAAAAAGAAGTTTTTGTTCAGCTCTGCCTCCTACTTTTTCTTTGTATCGGTATGTTTTTCTTTTCTCTTTTCCTTTTTTAATGATATATGTATATATATATAATGTATAGATAGATATATATGTATAGATATATATGTATAGATAGATATATATGTATAGATAGATATATATGTATAGATATATATATATGTATAGATATATATATATGTATAGATAGATACACATGTATAGATAGATATATATATAGATAGATATATATGTATAGATATATATGTATAGATAGATATATATGTATAGATATATATATATGTATAGATAGATATACATGTATAGAAAGATATATGTATAGATAGATATATGTATAGATATTTATATATGTATGTATATATATATGTGTATAGATATATATGTATAGATATATATGTATAAATATATAAATATATATATTTATGAATAGATATATATATGTATATATATGTGTATAGATATATATGTATAGATATATAGTCATAGATATATATGTATAGATATATATATATTTATGTATAGATATATATATATATATATATATATATATGTATAGATATATAGATATATATATTTCTGTATAGATATATATATATATAGATATATATGTATAGATATATATAAATATATATGTATAGATATATATGTATAAATATATATGTATATAGATATATGTATAGATATATATGTATAAATATATATGTATATAGATATATGTATATATGTATAGATTTATATAGATATATATGTATAGATATATATGTATAGATATATATGTATAAATATATATGTATATAAATATATGTGTATATATATATGTATAGATATATAGATATATATGTATATATATGTATAGATATATAGATATATATGTATATATATATATGTATAGATATATAGATATATATGTATAAATATATATGTATATAGATATATGTATAGATATATGTGTATGTATGTATATGTATGTATATATATGTATATAGATATATGTATAGATATATATGTATATAGATATATGTATATGTATGTATATATATGTATGTATATATATGTACATATGTATATATATGTATGTATATATATGTACATATATATGTATAGATGTATATGTATGTATATATATGTATATATATGTATATGTATGTATATATATGTATATGTATGTATGTATATATAGGTATAGATATGTATGTATATATATGTATATATATGTTTATATATGTGTGTATGTATATATATATGTATATATATGTATTTATGTATATATATATATGTATATATTTATATGTATGTATGTGTATATATGTATATAAATGTATATATGTATATATATATATGTATATATGTATATATATCTATATATCTATCGATATATATATTATATATATAGATGTATGTATGTATATGTATATATGTAGCTATATATGTATATGTATATGTATATGTATATATATGTATATGTATATGTATATGTATATGTATATATATACATGTATATGTATATATATGTATATGTATATATATGTATATGTATATGTATATATATACATGTATATGTATATGTATATATATGTACATATATGTATATGTATATATATGTATATATATGTATATATATGCATATATATATTATATATTCATATATATATATGTATATATATAGATATATATGCAGATATATATTATATATATATATGTATATATATGCATATATATATTATGTATTTATATATATATATGTATATATATTGATATATATATGTATATATATGATTATATATATATGATATATATGCATATATATATATATATTATATATATGCATATATATATATTATATATATGCATATATATATATATATATATATATGCATATATATATATATATATTATATATATGCATATATATATATATTATATTCATGCATATATATTATATATCCATATATATATATTATATATATGCCTATATATATATATTATATATATATTATATATATGCCTATATATATATATATTATATATATTATATATATGCATATATATATAT
>CAUVYP010000397.1:85000-87500 GCA_963556195.1 Sepiola atlantica | reverse complement strand
TCCGCTATCTTTGAGCTCCCAATAATGGTTTGCTAATGCTGTTTTAATTCGACGTTCTGTTTTTGGTCCCCCGATGTATAAAATCGGCTGACCTATATTTGAGGCATTTCCGTCCGTCCGTCCATCCGTCCGGATTTTTCTCCGCAACCATCCATTCAATTTTTCTCAAATTTTGCATGGAGTTGTAACTTGGTCAGGTTAGAAAGTGACATTCTCCGATTTTTGAAAAAAAATCTGGTTAGCCCCCCAGGGGGTCAAAAGGCCCCAAAATGGCAAAAAAATGACATTTTTTGCCCCATAACTTTTCATCCACCCATTCAATTTCTCTGAAACTTGACCAAAATGTAGAGACAATTGTTCCTAATAGAAAATAAGTATCGCTGACCTTGGAAAATATCTGGTTCGCGCCCCAAGGGTGTCAAAAGCCCCAAAAATTGCAAAAAAATTTTTCTGAAACTTGGCCAAAATGTAGAGGCAATTGTTTTAGATATAAAATGAGCATCCTTGACCTCAGAAAAATTCTGGTTCACGCCCCCAGGAGGTACAGTGGGGGTCAAAAATGCCCCAAATTGCCCAAATTTATTGCATTTTACACTCGCCACATCCAGTCACATACAGAGGGGGACCACGCATGCGCGGCTTGTTAAATGTGCTTTTGTGGTCACAATATCTGGTTTTAAAATCTATGGAGGTCATACCCACGTAGTATTTCTTGTTATTTGGTCTTTCTTTGGCAAATATTGTAAACAATACTTTTTTTAGGCAGTTATTTTGTAGTGGACAAAATGTTCTATTTATTCAGTTACATCGTTTCTCTTCATTGTTAACTTTTCTATTCGGGTGATTGCTATTAAAGTTTTTGTTATTTCCACTTGTATTGTTTATAATTTGATACTTCTTAGTGTTATTTTTGCTATATTTGTCACTTTTTTTATGTAATTTGTTATTTTTTTCTTCTCTGTTTTTCTCTTCTCTGTTTTTCTCTTTTAGTATTTTGTTATTGTTGGCTTTAGTTATGATTTCTAAGTTTTCACAGCAGCTGTAGGATAGTAAAAGAGAGAGAAAGAAAGAGAAAGAAAAAGAGAAAGAAAGAGAGATTTAAAAAAAAACAGAGAAAGAAAGAGAGAGCGAGGGAGATTTTAAAAAAAAGAGAGAGAGAAAGAGAGAGATTTTAAAGAAAGAGAGAGAAAGAGACAGCGAGAGAGAGGAAGAGAGTAAGAGATATTTTAAAGAAACAGAGAGAGATAGAGAGAGAGAGAGAGAGGGGGAGCAAGAGATATATTTTAAAGAGAAAAAGAGAGAGAAAGAGAGAGATTTAAAAAAAAACAGAAAGAGAGAGGCTATTCTTGTTCTCTACAAATCCACAATCAGACCATGTATGGAGTACTGTTGTCATATTTGGACTGGTGAATCTCTGTCCCATTTGAGGGTTCTTGATAAGGTGCAGAAACGTATCTGTAATTTGATTGGCCCTACCCTTTCTTCTTCTCTACACCCTCTCTCTCACAGACGTGATGAAGCTAGTCTCAGTCTTTTCTATAAATACTATTGTAGCATATGTTCTTCAGAAATATCTTATCTTTTCCCAGCTTCTATTGTTCCAGCTCGTTTGACTCATTGGCCTAGTGGTCTTCATAAATGTTCAGTTTTGATAACTCATCGTAATACAACTACCTATCCCAGTAGCTACTATCCAAGAACTGCAGGCTTGTGGAACTCTCTTCCTGCTGACTGTTTTCCTCCGTTGAACCTTGGTCTTTTCACGACTAAGGCCAATAGACATCTCCTGTCTTCTGTCTCACTCTTTCTTCGTCTCTGAACCCCCTCTCTCTCTCTCTCTCAGACGTGATGAAGCTAGTCTCAGTCTTTTCTATAAATACTATTATAGCATATGTTCTTCAGAATTATTTGATCTATTCCCCGCTTCTTTTGTTCCAGCTGGTTTGACTCGTTGGTCTAGTGGTCTTCATAAATTTGCTGTTTTGATACCTCATTGTAATACAACTATCTATTCTAGTAGTTCAGGAGCAAGTGTACAATCAGGACCCCAGTTAATTAACACTAAACGCGGAACATGTTCCGGAAGTCACCAGCATCTTCCGGTTCGGCTTCCGGTTGACCTCACAACACACGTTTTCTTAAAATACACAACACGAAATATAGAATGTTCTGCGTTTTAATTTTTTTCTTTTTTCCAATATATAAAGTAGAGACGTTTTTTCCCCTGTACCTTCTCGGAGAATAGGAAACTAACCACATGCATCACAGGCTACAAAACTCACCACTATACTACACTTATTCACTTGAGCGTGTTTTAGTAAATTTTTTATTATTTTTTACTACCTAACACTAAATATTACATTTGCCCCACCATCTACGACTCTCCGACACACCAACTCCATATAGGTGGTAGCAAAAACTTTCCTCCCTAACAATTCTGTACTGTCACTCTACTCATCGACACCGGGAACTAATAAACATAGTTTACTTTTCACAAAAG
>CAUVYP010000397.1:65000-67500 GCA_963556195.1 Sepiola atlantica | reverse complement strand
AAGAAAGTCCTAGAAAAGTCTTAGAAAAGTAGCTCGTGCATTATTTCTTCCACCAAGCCAACAAGCAAATAATCGGTCCCAAATACATTCAATAAAACCATAAAACCGGAACAATGTGCGATAATACACTTTCACGTCGGCCGGCACAATGATGAATAAATCCCCCCCCCCCACAAGAAAACAAAAGAACTAAATCATTCAAGATACCGCTCACAAGTTACCATTCCAATCCAATGATAGTATGGGAATTCTAAATCCAACTTCTCACAAAGAAAAGTCAACACAAATGTTCGTCCGAGTTCAAAGAGTCTTATTTCAATGGTTGATTTATTACCCTTCGAAACAAACACACGACGAGTTGAATGTCAATCCCGCAGAAAACTCCTTACATTAAGAAAAAATCTTAATTGGTAGATAGAAACTATTTATTCAAAATACTGTTTCTAAAAATATTTATTATTAAACCTATTCCTTATAGAAATTAATTATCTAGTGTCTGGGACGTCATTTTACATTTTGGAAAAATATCCTTCATTTAATTAACTGCCGAATTATTATCGTTTTGTTGTTTAACGAAGCGAAAAATGCCTATCCCGCAGAATTTGTTTTTAAAAGATTATTCATATATCAAAAATAAAATGTTATTATAAAAAAGCCTTCTACAAAAATCTAGTTATTATTTTAAATCATTTAAAATATTTCCTTAACGGCTGTGTCTGTTTGCAACTTTCTGTGAAGAATATTATTCTATATTCCATAAATAAATGTTACTACGGAATATCGTTATCAGAAATCTATTTTCTATTTTGAAAAAAACTTTTTTTAATGGACCGGTTTATTTTTTTGTCAACTTTACGGGAAAATATCACTCTTACTCGTTAAATGACAGGAGACTTTATTATTACTAATTTAAAATCCCGTACAAAATACTTTTTATAAAAATCCAATTGTTTCTATTTTTAGAAGTTAAGTCCGTGTCGGCATGCATGTTTTTAAAATTATTTTTTCCTTAATTATTTTTCCCCATTCCTGCCACCAAATTGTTTTATTTATTTTAATCTAATTAAAAACTAATTTAATTTAACCTAATTTAATTAAATAGTGATAGCATCCAGGTTGCTATTTCTTATTTTTCACTTAAAATTACTTGAAATTCCCAATGCATTTCGTATAATATATCTATTTCTGAGAATAAATTGTGATTTATTATTTATTATTCCACTATCTTTTTATATGTAACAAAATTTCCCCCCTCTATTTCGCTGAATAAGTATTTACTATAGTTGACTATCACTGGGCCTTATTCCGATAGAATATTCCTACCTTATCACCCCCAACCTAAGTCTCGAGTATCCGCTAATAATTGAATCAAGACATATCTTAGCATAAGTACGTGTTACTAATTCTCATCCTCCATATTATACACTAATTATTGCCCCAGATTGCCTCAGGAAGTGTCCATCCTGCCTATTTCTGCTGTAAGTTTATACTTCCCCCAATTCCCCTCCTATCCAGGTTTTAGGCTTGGTAACAGGTAACGGTTTCTATGCAGACAGCATTGTAGTATTTCCTGCCTAGCGTTCAGTAAATTATCTCTAGATGTCATGATGTGGTACGACTCCAATGCACATAGGTTGCATCTCTTCTTTTTGTTCGGTTTATATTTGTTAGCCTTCCCTAAAATTGACCATTTCCGTTCGAAAGGGTCTTGCCTAGCAATGAGGTTTCTCACAAAACGGCCAACAGAAGTGTTAGGCCTATCTATGTATTCCCTTTGGCCTCCCCTGAAGGAACTCATGTGGTTTCTGAATCTATCTTTGAACTCACCCCCGGTTGAACCGATATATGATTTCCTACTACTCTCTGTTATCACATCGCATTTGTAGACAATGCTTGAAACTCTACAGTCCCCCCCTCCCAGTGGACAGATGCTGGAAGCTCTGCAGTTACAGTTGTGTGCTGGGCCGTTGCTGGATGTTCTACTACTATGGATATTTATAATGGAGGTTCTCACTGAACTGGTGTTACTGGGATCAACACCAGAAGAGAACATGGCTTCCCTTGTTTTAGTTATCTTAGAATTATTATATCCTATGATGGATGTGGCTATATTTCTACAGGTTGAATAAGACAGTTTTACAGTATTTTTGTTAATGATTCCCCCCAATCTGCTATCCCTTGGAAAGTTTTTTTCCACTATGCTATAAAAAATCTTTGGGATATTAGTCTTAATATGCTGGCTATAGGGGGGGGGGGGTTGAACCATGTAGTGGTCCTTCTCCTATTTTTCTTCCTACCTTCCCCCCCGGTTTGGGTAGCATGTGAGTTCAATTCGTTACTTCCAACTTCACGAATATTATCATCAACCGGTTCCCTCCCTACCTGGTTTACATTACCGTGGGATACACCAGGTCTCCTATATCTAGCCTTGCCCATTACCCTATTATATGAAACCATTGATCGAGAGGCAATCGGTCTCCCGTTTAGTCCCTCATTCCCA
>CAUVYP010000397.1:55000-57500 GCA_963556195.1 Sepiola atlantica | reverse complement strand
CCTCTCCTCCCTAGTGAACTCAAATATAACGTTGATTACGTTTTTACTGTGTGGGGTGAGGATGTCTGTGCTCTTGCTGCCATCCCCGGGGGTGGGAGGCAGGGCAGGCGGAGATTTCTTCTTCTTCATCTTCTTCTTAGAGATACGATGGATCTAAGGAAGCCCATGACCACTTGCTCGAGTGAGGTGGGGCTGATAAGTCTGTGGGGTGTTTGGTATCGTTTTGCTGGGGATGACCTTTTTTAATTTTTTTTTTTTTAAATCTTTTTCCATGTTTATCTTTGCCGACTGTTTATCTAACTTGTTCTAGACAAAGGGACTTGCTTAGATAAAGAGAGAGTAGGAGAGATAGAGAGAGAAAGAGAGAGAGAGGTTAGAGAGAGAGAGGTTATATATATATAGAGAGAGAGAGGGAGAGAGAGGGAGGGAGAGAGAGAGAAAGAAAGAGAGAGGTTAGAGAGAGAGGTTAGAGAGAGAGAGAGGTTACAGAAAAATAGAGAGAGAGGGGGTGAGAGAGAGAGGTTATAGAGAAGGTTAAGGAGAGAGAGAGGTTAAAGAGAGAGAGAGAGGTTAGAGAGAAAGAGAGAGAGAGAGGTTAGAGAGAGAGAGAGGTTAGAGAGAGAGAGGTTAGAGAGAGAGAGAGGTTAGAGAGAGGTTAGAGAGAAAGAGAGAGAGAAAGAGAGAGAGAGGTGAAAAAGAGAGAAAGAGAGAGAGGTTAGAGAGAGAGAGAGAGGTTAGAGAGAGAGAGTTAGAGAGGTTAGAGCGAGAGAGAGAGGTTAGAGAGAGAGAGAGAGAGGTTACAGAAAAAGACAGAGAGGTTAGAGAGAGAGAGAGAGACAGAAAGAGAGACAGAGAGGTTAGAGAAAAAAAGAGAAAGAGGTTAGAGAGACAGAGAGAGATAGAAAGAGAGAGAGAGAGAAAGAGAGAGTTAGAGAGAGAGAGAGAGAAAGATTGAGAGAGAGAGAGAGGTTAGAGAGAGAGAGAAAGAAAAGAGAGAAAGAGACAGAGAGAGAAAGAAAAGAGAGAGACAGAGAGAGAGAGAGGTTAGAGAGAGACAGAGAGAGAGAGGTTATATATATATAGAGAGAGAGGTTAGAGAGAAGAAGGTGAGAGAGAGAAAGAGAAGGAGAGGTTACAGAAAAAGAGAGAGAGAGAGGTTAGAGAGAGAGAGAGAGGGGTTAGAGAGAAAGAGAGAGAGAGAGGTTAGAGAGAGATAGAGAAAGAGAGAGAGAGAGAGGTTAGAGAGAAAGAGAGAGAAAGAGAGGTTAGAGAGAGAGGGGGGAGGGAAAGAGAGAGAGAGAATGAGAGAGAGGGAAAGAGAGAGAGAGGTTACAGAAAATGAGAGAGAGAGGTTGTAACTTTGGTGCTACTCCAGACGAAGCGCCTAACATACTTTGTTTTATGTAAAAAAAAAAAAAAAGGCGCTCTTGTATAAGCAGTAACCGATCTGAGGGAGATAACTCTATTTGCCTTAGCCGCCGCTATTCCGAATTCGCTTATACTATAAAAACATGTTACGGTTTTGAAATGCGTTAAAAACCCTAAACCCCTACCCTAACTCGTTCAAAAAAACTTTGAAGCACATGCCACAAATTGTGTACACTTTATATAAACATAAAAAGAAAAGTTATTTTCTTTCATGCAAAGTTATTATTATTACTAATACACAAAATAAGAAATATATTATTTTTTAATAAAAAAAATTCAATCCCAGTTCTTTTGTTTGAAAATAAAACTAAGAAAATTTTTTTTTTTTAATTATATATGTGTACGTAGTTTTACAAAACCAAGTCCGTCGCTATAAGCCTAATAAGACTAGTTTTATGGGAAATCTTTTTAACCCCTTTTCATTTTGTAAAAATGCGACTTGCTTATTTAACAGTTCTTTGTTAGAAGCACAAATGACTTACGCGAATATATTTGTTTACTGTCCGTCCTTTGCTCTCGACAATTCTGTGGTAGACCGTTTTAATAAATAGTCAATCCGGATTTTGCTCAAATATCAGATGTTGTCCTAATAATAATGACAAACTTACACAATATCTGTAATAGTTGACGCGGATAACATTTATCTTAACGAGTCAGTGAAACTTGAAGAGAAAAATAAAGGTATCAGTGTATTCAATTATTTCAATAATTGAAAATGTCTTATGCGTTTTTTAGTTTTTGATTTTTGGTAGCAAGTTTTAAATTTGTGTTTTTTTTTGTTTTTTTTTCGCTTAACTACTCAGTAGTTAATTTGCTGTTAATCCTTGCGAATCCAAATATCTGACGAAGATAGGTTTTTTTTTTCGGTGAAGATCTTGCGAATCACTTTGGGTGATATTTTTTTTTTGCAGTGAAATCGTTTCGATTGCTCGTCGCCAATCTGTTGTGAAGTTGTTCCACAGTAAATAATAAATAAAGGAAGTCAAGTCGAGGGTTGGTTTAACAAGTGTATTAACAAAGTAAGAAAGTGTCTAGCTCTTGGCTAGAAAGTTACAAGACTGTGCTTTGTCTT
>CAUVYP010000397.1:45000-47500 GCA_963556195.1 Sepiola atlantica | reverse complement strand
AGTGTTATTTTGTGTATATTTTCTACTTTGTTTATTTTTTTCTTCTCTGTTGTTGTCTTTTAGTATTTTGTTGTTGTGTGCCTTAATTATCATTTCTAGGTTTTCACAGCAACTGTAGTATAGTTTTAGATTATTTTTATTGAATATTTTATGTAGAGGGTTAGTTACGGGGAAGTGTTTTTCAATCAGATTTAGGAATTTTTTGCCTAGTTTAGTTTTTAGCATCTGGTTATAGGGAGGGGTATAGTAGATTATATTTCTTTTTCTTTTGTTTTTATTTTTAATTTTGTTGTAATTATTGGTGTCCTGTTTTTTATATTGTATTTCGGTATTATGGTAACCACTATATTTTAGAGCTGTATTGTAAATGTTGATTGATTTTTTAAAAACGCTTTCGTTGCTAGAATTGTTGATAAGCCTACTTTCGATCGAATTCGGGATATGTTTTATGATTGATGGGGGGTGATTAGACTTTGGGTGTACGTATATTGGGTTGGCGTTATCTTTTAGGTATGGTTCGTAGGTGTTTTTACTTAAATTTAATGTGACGTCTAGAAAGTTCGTTGTTTTTATGTAAGCCACTACTTCTACTTTTAGGCCTAGTTTTTTCATTTCCATATGTATAATTTTCTTGAAGTTTTCTCCCTTAACTTTGTTGGAGTCTCTTATTATCGCTAATCCATCATCTCTATAAAGGCCGATATCCGTATTATCGAATATATTTGGGAGTGTATATAAAATGAATAACCCCACAAGATCAGATGCCTCCGCAGAGTCAAGGGCACCCATGGCCAAATCAAAGGAGTTTGTCATATTCGTTTTAATCCATTGGTCCTCGTTGTTTATTAAAACTGATCTCCTACATTTTTTAATAATATATATATATATATACATATATATATATATATATACATATATATATATAGAGATATATATATACATATATATATATATACATATATATATAGAGAGATATATATATACATATATATATATATATATATACATATATATATATATATATATATAGATATATATACATATATATATAGATATATATATACATATATATATAGATATATATATACATAGGTATATATATATATATATAGAGATAAATAGATATATATATACATATATATATATAGATAAATAGATATACATATATAGATATATATATATATATAAATATATATATATATATATAGATATATATAGATATATATATATATAAATATATATATATATATATATACACATATATATATAGATAAATATATATATATACACACATATATATAGATAAATAGATATATATACATATATATAGATAAATAGATATATATACATATATAGAGAGATAAATAGATATATACACATATATATATAGATAAATAGATATATATACATATATATAGAGATAAATAGATATATATACATATATATATAGAGATAAATAGATATATATATACATATATATATATATATATATAAATGGATATATATATATATATAGATATATATATATACACATATATAGAGATTAATCTATATATATACATACATATATATATATAAATGGATATATATATATATATATAGATAAATATATATATATATAGATATATATACATGGGAAAATGAAAAAGGAAAACCAAAAAATGGATGCTTTTTATGTGTACATCAACGTTTCGTCTTTATTTATAAGACTTCATCAGGATGGTAATATAGGGAAAAATGTCATGCAAGTACAGACACATGTAGGGTTGACATATTAGGGAAAAGGAAGAAAATAATGGCCACTACTGGGTGGACGTCCGTACTTGGTGAGGAGTGACAAATGAATGTTTATGAAAATGAGTGGGGAAGAAGTGGAAAGATGGGGGTGAGTAAGGACTACTGTGGCTTTTAAGCCCTCCGTTCAGTCTACAGAGACTATGCATACCCCTATAAGGGGCTGGCTGCGCGTGTAATTATGAAGCAAGGGTTGCGCAATTCATAACAACACCTCTCCTGAGTCGGCACTGCTTGATTCCAATGGCAAGCAATTCAAGACGACTGGAAACAATGCCGAGATAAACAGAAAGCACATACAGCACCTGGTAGTCCCAAATGGTCACCCATTTAATACTGGCCAGGCTCAACGTCGCTTAACTTCGGTGATCTAACGGGAACCTGTGTGTCAACGTGATTGTACCGTATATAATATACTGTGGCTGGTGGTAAGAGAAAGAGGTGGGGGATGAGCAGGAATAATGTGGATGGCAGAGAGGGAGTGGAAGAGAGGGACGAAAGAGGGAATTGGAGAGATGGCTGCGGTCAAGACTTAAAGTGAAAAATAAAGTTGGAATGTTTGTGTCTGTGGGGGTGTATGCAGAGAAAGGAGGGTTGGTAGAGAAGGAGGGGGGGCTGTGATTTTTGTGGATTAGCGAAAGTTATGGTCTTAGATAGGGTTTTGAGAAAATGAGTGAATTTAAGAAGGGGGGTATGGAAGAGTGTT
>CAUVYP010000397.1:32500-37500 GCA_963556195.1 Sepiola atlantica | reverse complement strand
ATATATATATATATACGTGGGTTTGTGTTTCAAAAACAATGCTCTCCTTAATACACATTCTGACACATCCATCTTTTTACCGGAACCCTTTTTCTCATGCTGATAAGAATCGCGACTCCAGTAATAAATTATAAGCCGATAATTCAATCGCATTGTTCTTTGATTACACATTCGCTTTCATTCATCGAAGGTGTAATCAGTTAATCGATAATTTGGAGGACAGAAAAAGAACTTTTTTTTTATTGTATGATTCGTATCTTTGTTTTGAAGCTTGGGAAATGTTTTTTAAGAGTGAGTTTATAGTCTAATAAAAACGACGTATCAACAATAAAACGTTTGGTTACCTATGCACAAAGCCTCTCCGATCGCCACCCTCATCGCAACCGACCAATAACATGCAAGTCTAAATACTGACCACATTCTTAACGTCTCAGTGAGTTGACGCGTTATTATTATTTACTCCTTTTAAGGAGTTAGGCACAAGGCCAGTTTTATCCTACTCCCACAAGTAAGCTGTGACCCAAGGTCGGGTCGGAAAGTGGGGGGTTGAAAAGCCAGCGCCCGAGAGGTGAGCACTCTGACCATTAAAAATTGCCTGGGCAGCCTCGTCGGCATTAAGTAATAAACTTACTCCTCCCCAAAGAGGGGAGGCAAAGCCTGGGAGGGTGGACCTCCTAGAACTGCACAGGACAATCCCATAGACCGGCGTAAATCAAGTTCCGAAGGCCAAGACAATACCAGTCTATGGGGTGCAGTATCCATCGGAACAGATACTACATTTTGATCTTAGCCAAATCCACCCATAGGCTATAAGAGATCTTATTACCATATCAACACTCCATCCCAAATAAGGGCAGACAGAAATTATACATAAGTGAATGGCAATGATAATGATTTATTATTATTATTATTATTATTATTATTATTATTATTATTATTATTATTATTATTATTATTTACTCACTAGGAGTATCACACTGGTCATCGTCAGTGATCACCCACTGCCAACAACCTGTGGTATTCCCTTGGGTCTGAGTGACAACAAGTCTCCTCAGACTTCCAGTATGCTCCGCCTCTTTTCGTTCATCACCGCTGATGACCTTTCGGTATCGCAACAGCCACCTACCACCGATTACACGGTGATAAGGGCCATTGGTGTCCTCTGGGGCCCGGGTGGCAACAAGCCTCCCCACGGTCCCAGAGCTGTCTGTGCTCTTCCAGTGGAGGTCTGGTTTGCGCTTTCCCTCCTCGACCCTCTGTCCATAATTTTTGTGGTGTCAGCTAATGCTTATTATTATTATTATTATTATTATTATTATTATTATTATTATTATTATTATTATTATTATTATTATTATCATTATTATTAATAATAATATGTGTACTCACTAGGAGTTCTCACACAGATCATCGTCAGTGATTGTTCACCGACAACAACCGGTGGTATTTCCTGGAGTCTGAGTGACAACAAGCCTCCCCAGACTTCCAGTATTCTTCACCTCTTTTCAATAACGATGCGGTATCGCAACAGCCTCTTACCATTGATTTCTCGCTGGTTAGGACAATTGGTCTTCTCTGGAATTTGGGTTGCAATAAGCCTCACCGAGGTCCCAGCATTCTCTGAACATTTCCAGTGGAAATCTGGTTTGTGCTGTCCCTCCTCGGTCTTCTCATCCTCCTCGACCCTCTGCAAATATTTTGTCTGGTGTCAGCCTAGGCCGGCACCATTTAAAAAATAAAAAAATAAATGAATAATTTTATTTTTTAAATTAATTTTTTAAAAAAATAATAATTTTTTTAAAATTTTTTCCATTTTTTTTCCTTTCAATTCCTTAATTTTTTCCTTTTCTTTTTCCTTATTTGAAAAAGGTTATTTATACGTATTATATTTTCTTAAAATACCTGTGTTGTCATATTTATTAAGCCCCGCATAATACAATACTAAGTAATAATAGCATTCTTTTTTGTTTTATGTAAAAAAAAGACAAAAAAGACTTGCCTAAATATCCTTAGAAATATAACATAATTCTTTGTTTTATTTAAAATAAGATAAAAAAAACTTGCCTAAATATCCTTAGAAAAATAACATAATTCTTTGTTTTATTTAAAATAAGAAAAAAAACTTGCCTAAATATCCTTAGAAATATAACATACTTCTTTGTTTTATGTAAAAAAAAAGACAAACAAATTTGCCTAAATATCCTTAGAAATATAACATACTTCTTTGTTTTATGTAAAAAAAAAAAAAAAAATTTGCCTAAATATCCTTAAAAATATAACATAATTCTTTGTTTTATTTAAAATAAGAAAAAATAACTTGCCTAAATATCCTTAGAAATATAACATACTTCTTTGTTTTATCTAAAAAAAGAAAGAAAAACTTGCCTAAAAATCCTTAGAAATATAACATACTTCTTTGTTTTATCTAAAAAAAGAAAAAAAAAACTTGCCTAAATATCCTTAGAAATATAACATACTTCTTGGTTTTATGTAAAAAAAAAGAAAAAAAACTTACCTAAATATCCTTAGAAATATAACATACTTCTTTGTTTTATGTAAAAAAAAAGACAAAAAAATTTGCCTAAATATCCTCAGAAATATAACATAATTCTTTGTTTTATTTAAAATAAGAAAAAAAACTTGCCTAAATATCCTTAGAAATATAACATACTTCTTTGTTTTATGTAAAAAAAAAGACAAACAAATTTGCCTAAATATCCTTAGAAATATAACATACTTCTTTGTTTTATGTAAAAAAAAAAAAAAAAAATTTGCCTAAATATCCTTAAAAATATAACATAATTCTTTGTTTTATTTAAAATTAGAAAAAATAACTTGCCTAAATATCCTTAGAAATATAACATACTTCTTTGTTTTATCTAAAAAAAGAAAGAAAAACTTGCCTAAATATCCTTAGAATAAAAACATAATTCTTTGTTTTATGTAAAAAAAGATTTTAAAAAACTTGCCTAAATATCCTTAGAAATATAACATAATTCTTTGTTTTATGTAAAAAAATAGAAAAATAACTTACCTAAATATCCTTAGAAATATAACATAATTCTTTGTTTTATGTAAAAAAAGACAAAAAAATTTGCCTAAATATCCTTAGAAATATAACATAATTCTTTGTTTTATTTAAAATAAGAAAAAAAACTTGCCTAAATATCCTTAGAAATATAACATACTTCTTTGTTTTATTTAAAATAAGAAAAAAAAACATGCCTAAACATCGTTAGAAATATAACATAATTCTTTTTTTTATGTAAAATAAAGACAAAAGAAGACTTGCCTAAATATCCTTAGAAAAATAATATACTTTTTTGCTTAATTAAAAAATAAGACAAGAAAACTTGCCTAAATATCCTGAGTAATATAACATAATACTTTATTTTATGTACAAAAAAAGATTTTATTAATTTGCCTTAATATCCTAAGAAAAATAACATAATTCTTTATTTTATGTACAAAAAAAGATTTGTAAAAATCGCCTAAATATCCTAAGAAAAATAATTTAATTCTTTGTTTTATGTAAAAAAAAGAAAAAAAAATGTGCCTAAATGTCCTTAGAAAAATGACATAGTTCTTTGTGTCATGTAAAAAAAGATTAAAAAGAACTTGCCTAAATATCCTTACAAAAATAACATACTTCTTGGTTTTATGTAAAAAAAAGACAAAAAAAAATTTCCTAAATATCGTTAGAAAAATGAAATACTGCTTTGTTTCATGTAAAAAAAAAGATTAAAAAAAACTTGCCAAAATATCGTAAAAGAAATAGCATTTACTTCTTTGTTTAATGTAAAAAAAAACAAATAAAGTTGCCTAAATATCTTTACAAAAATAACATACTTCTTGGTTTTATGTAAAAAAAAAGACAAAAAAAGACTTGCCTAAATATCCTTAGAAAAATAATATACTTTTTTGCTTAATTTAAAAATCAGAAAAAAAGCTTGCCTTAATATCCTTGGAAATATAACATAATTGTTTATTTTATGTACAAAAAAAGATTTTAAAAATTTGTCTAAATATCCTTAGAAAAATAACATACTTCTTGGTTTTATGTAAAAAAAAAGACAAAAAAAGACTTGCTGAAATATCCTTAGAAAAATAATATACTTTTTCGCTTAATTTAAAAATCAGACAAAAAAACTTGCCAAAATATCTTTAGAAATATAACATACTTCTTTGTTTTATCTAAAAAAAGAAAAAAAAATTTGCCCAAAATATCCTTAGAAATATAATATACTTTTTTGCTTAATTTAAAAAAAAGACAAAAAAACTTGCCTAAATATCTTTAGAAACATAACATACTTGTTTGTTTTATGTAAAAAAAAGACAAAAAAAATTGCCTACATATCCTTGGAAATATAACATAATTCTTTGTTTTATGTAAAAAAGAAAAAAAACTTTGCCTAAATATCCTTAGAAATATAACATAATTCTTTGTTTTATTTAAAATAAGAACAAAAAATTGCCTAAATATCCTTAGAAATATAACATACTTCTTTGTTTTATTTAAAATAAGAAAAAAAACATGCCTAAATATCCTTAGAAATATAACATACCTCTTTGTTTTATGTAAAAAAAAAAACAAAAAAAGTCTTGCCTAAATATCCTTAGAAAAATAATATACTTTTTTGCTTAATTTAAAAATCAAACAAAAAAACTTGCCTAATTATCCTGAGAAATATAACATAATTCTTCATTTTATGTACAAAAAAGATTTTTAAAAATTGCCTAAATATCCTTAGAAAAATAACATACTTCTTTGTTTTATGTAAAAAAAGAAAGAGAAAACTTGCCTAAATATCCTTAGAAATATAACATACTTCTTTGTTTAATCTAAAAAAACGAAAAAAAATTGCCTAAATATCTTTAGAAATATAACATAATTCTTTGTTTTATCTAAAAAAAAAAAAAAATTGCCTAAATATCCTTAGAAATATAACATAATTCTTTGTTTTATCTAAAAAAAAAAAAAAAATTGCCTAAATATCCTT
>CAUVYP010000397.1:15000-17500 GCA_963556195.1 Sepiola atlantica | reverse complement strand
ATCTATATATATATATATATATTTATATATATATATATATTTATATATATATTTATATATATATATATATTTATATATATATATATATATATATATTTATATATATATATATTTATATATATATTTATATATATATATATATATATTTATATATATATATATTTATATATATATATATTTATATAAATATATATTTATATATATATTTATATAAATATATATTTATATATATATTTATATATATATTTATATATATATATATATTTATATATATATATTTATATATTTATATATATATTTATATATATATATTTATATATATATGTATTTATATATATATATATATATTTATATATATATATATTTATATATATAAATATATATATATATATTTATATATTTATGTATACATATATATATATATTTATATATATATATATATTTATATATATATATATATATATATATATATTTATATATATATATATTTATAGTAGTAAGTTTTTGAAAGGCTGTGGGCAATGCAATTCCGGGTAAGATGCAAGTTGAAAGGAAAGGAACAAAAACAATAAAAATAAATCGAATACGATATAAGACTTACTATTTATTTTTCCTTTTTTTTCCTTTTATTTATTTTTTTTCTTTTCTTACATAACAGCAAGAGTGTTTTAGCTGTTCGTGTGATGTCCGGGTGATTAAAAATCACTATTTGATATTTCGGGAAATGACATCCCTTTTTCAAAAATAATTAGACCAGAAGAATAATAATATTTTATTCTTCTCCGACTGTGTAGAGAATAATACAAAACAAAATGGCTGCCAGATATAGACCGCAGCAAAAAAGCAGTTTCACAGTAAATATAAATAAAGTTTTATTTTAATATTATGTTAAATATATGATTGGTGTTTAGAATATTAGTGTAATGTTGGTTAGGTGTATGGTGTTCGATAAACTGTTAGTTTTGATAATATATATATATCATTTTTTTATTTTATTTTTTTTATATTTGAATATTTACTTTGTTTTATCTTCGTATTTTTTATTTTGTTTATCTTTCTATCGTAATTTAAGAATTTTAATATAAAGTATGTAATTAGTCTCATATTTTAAATATTCTAGATCTATCTACTTATCGATTTCGGTTATCATCTATTAAAGAAGTGTTATTAATTACTAATTGTGAGTTTCGTCAAATTAGATTAACGAATTAACTTATTAACTTGATATATTTATTATACGATAAAGGGGAGTAACTCTGGATTTTTAAAAATATTTTTTTTTATAATTAATTTTTTTTTTTAATTTTTTTTTTTTTTTTTTTTTTTAATTTTTTTTTGTGGAGATCTGTATAACAATATTAGTATATATATAACATATATACACATAATGCATATATACATATATATACATATCTATGTATTATTGTTTGTTTAATTGTTTATCTATATATATTCATCAATTTCTTTACATATTTGTTTGTTTGTTTTTTTTTTGTTTTTTTTTGTTTTTTTATTTTTATTTATTTATTTATTTATTTTTTATTATTATTATTTACTTGTTTAATTTATTTTATGAGTTATTTATTTAATATTTGCATGTTATTTGTATACATTCTATATGTGTTTGGATTTATTAATTAATAATGCTAGGTTATGGAGTGACTTATTTTGGTGGGTTAGAAGAGTATGCTGAATATGGTTTTTGGTTTGTGGTTGAAAGTGTGTAAGGATGGAAGTTCATATAGGGAGGGGCCTGTTTGATTGTTTGGGTGTGTGGTGAGTTTATTATGGGAGGTGAGTTATGAGTGAAGTGGTGGAAACGGACTCTGTTAAGTGTTAGATATGGGGGTTGGTTGGTGGATGGGGGGTAGATATTATAGAATGAAAGGTGAGTAGAGCTTGTGACGTTGATTGAGTGAGGGGTTTAATCTGGAGATGAGGATTGATTCTGTGATTCTAAGGTCACCAATGTTTCTGACAGACGCTAATATGGAGACGTGAATATCGCGCTGAGTGTTTGAGCAAATCTCTATGTGTTTGTGGAAAGAAGATATACGGGTATTCAAGTGCTCCTTTATGCGCAAGTGTAGCGGTCTTGTAGTGTTGCCGATGTAAAATTTTTTGCATTTATTACACTGTAGTTTGTAAACACAGTTAGTGCGAAGGCACAGACCTGTGTTGGAGATAGGGCAATTGGCCAGGGAGCAGGGTTCGGGTGTGTGGTTAGTGTGTTTATTAGATAGATGTTGGCGTAAGGAGGTGCCCGTATGTGTTAGTTGTATGTTAAGGTTTTCCTTATGTATTGCCTTGCGGATGGAGGTGGTTATCTTATCGCTGAAGATAGGGAGTTTTTAGAAGCATGTGTTAGCGAGGGTGCGGTGTCTACGTGTTTTGGGCTTATTTAGGTGGGCTATGGTGGGGGCGGGGTAGCCATTATTTTGGAGGGTTTGGTGGAAGTTTTTAGTGTGTGATATTTTGTCAGCAGCAGAAGAGCATTTAT
>CAUVYP010000397.1:0-5000 GCA_963556195.1 Sepiola atlantica | reverse complement strand
TTTTACTTCGTTCCTTTTTTTTCTATTACTCTTTCTTTCTTTGCTCTTTTCTATTTCCTTCTTTTTCTCTTTTTCTTTTTTTTTCTTTTTTCTTTCTTTTTTTTCTTTCATTTTTTTTTCTTTCTATTTTTTACTCTCTCTTCCCCTGTATCTCTTTCTTTCTCTTTCTTTCTCTATTTTTCTATTTTTCTTTCCCTCTTTTTCTTTTACTCTGTCTTTCTTTCTTTCTTTTCTCTTTCTTTTTTTTTTCTTTTCTTCTTTTTCTTTATTCTTTCTTTCTTTTTTTACTCTTTTTTTACTCTCTCTCTCCCTCTTTCTCTTTCTCTTTCTATTGTTCTTTTTTCTTCTTTCCTTCTTTTTCTATTACTCTTTCTTTCTTTTCTCTTCCTCTCTCTTTCTCTTTCTCTTTTCATTTTTCTTTTTACTTTTTTTCTTCTTTTTTTTCTTTTTTTAATACTCTCTCTTTTTCTTACTTTTTTCTTTTTTTCTTTTTTTAATACTTTCAATTTCTTTCTTTCTCTTTCTTATTCTCTTTTTCTTTTTTTTCTCTCTCTCTGTCTTTTCCTCTTTCTCTTCTCTTTCTCTTTCTGTGTTTTTCTCTTTCTCTCTCTCTCTTCCTCGTTTTCTCTTTCTCTCTCTTTCTCTGTCTTTCTCTTTTGTCTTTTTTTAATTTTATTTATTCATTAATTCATTTATTTATTTATTTATTTTTTTTTAATTCATTTATTTTTTAATTTTATTTATTCATTTATTTATTTATTCATTATTTGTTGTTTTTGTGGGTTTTTAATTAATTTATTCAGTTTTTATTCATTTATTTATTATTTTTTTATTCATTTATTTATTTATGTATTTATTTATCTATTTATTTATTTATTTTTTATTTTTTTCATTTATTTATTGTTTGTTTTGTTTTTCGTTTTTTTTTAAATTATTTATTTAGTTTTTTTGTTTGTTTTTTTTGTATTTTTTATTTATTTATTTATTTTATTTATTTTATTCATTTTATTAATCATTTATTTTCATTTATTTATTTTCATTTATTGATTTTTTGATTTTTTTGATAAATTTATCATTTATTAATGTTTTAATTCATTTATTTTCATTTTTTATTTTTTTATTAATCTATCTATTTATTTATTAATTTTTATTTATTTTTTTATTTATTTATCTTTAATTTTTTGTTTGTTTTTTGTTTTGTTTTATTTTATATTGATTTATTTTGTGTAATTTTTTATTTATTTATTTATTTTATTCATTTTATTACTCATTTATTTTCATTTATTTATTTTTTTCATTCATTTTTTTTTATTTTTTTGTTTAATTTATAATTTATTAATGTTTTAATTCATTTATTTTCATTTTTTTGTTTTTTTATTAATCTATCTATTTATTCATTTATTTTTATTTATTTTTTATTTATTTATCTTTAATTTAATTTTTTTTTTATTGTGTTTTATTTTTTTTATTTTTTTTTTATTTTATTTATGTATTTATTTATTTTGTTCATTTATTCATTCATTTATTTCTATTTATTTATTATTTTCATTTATTTTTTATTATTTGTTTGTTTAATTTATAATTTATTAATGATTTAATTTATTTATTTTCATATTTTATTTTTTATTAATCTATCTATTCATTGTTTTTATTTTTCTAATTTATTTTTTATTGTTTTTTGTTTTTTTTGGTTCATTTTTTATTGTTTTTTTGTTTAATGTTTTATTTATTTATTTTAGTCATTTATTTACATTGTTTTTTTTTCATTCATTTTTTTTGTTTAGTTTTCAATTTAATAATGTTTTAATTCATTTATTTTCATTTTTTTATTAATCTATCTATTCATTTATTTTTATTTTATTTAATATATTTATCTTCTTTTTTTTTTTCCTTTTTTGTTTGATCGTTTGTTTTTTTGTGTTTTTTATTCATTTATTTTTTGATTCATTTATTTAGTCATTTATTTTCATTTATTAATTTTTTTCATTCATATTTTTTGTTTAGTTTTTAATTTATTAATGTTTTAATTAATTTATTTTCATTTTTTATTTTCTTTCATTAATCTATCTATTCATTTATTTTTTTTTATTTATTTATCTTTTTTTTTTTGATTGTTTTTTATTCATTTATTTTTTATTTTTTATTTATTCATCTTTTTAAAAAAACATTTTTGTTTCATTTTTTATTGTTTGTTTTTTTGTTTTTTTTTATTCATTTATTTTTTTTTTTTTTATTTATTTATCTTTTTTTTTTCATTTTTGATTGTTTGTTTATTTTTTTGTGTTTTTTATTCATTTATTTTTATTTTTTATTTATCTTTTTAAATAAAATTTTTTGTGTCATTTTTGATTGTTTGTTTATTATTTTTGTGTTTTTTATTCATTTATTTTTATTTTTTTTTATTTATTCATCGTTTTTAAAAAAAATTTTGTTTCATTTTTGATTGTTTGTTTATTTTTTTTTGTGTTTTTTATTCATTTATTTTTATTTTTTTTATTTGTTTATTTTATTTTTATTTTTTTCATTTTTGATTGTTTGTTTAGTTTTGTTGTTTTTTATTCAGTTATTTTTTTATTTTTTTTTTTTCATTTTTTTTTGTTTCATTTTTGATTGTTTGTTTATTATTTTGTTTTGTGTTTTTTATTCATTTATTTTTATTTTTTTTTATTTATTTATATTTTTTTTTTGTTTCATTTTTTATTGTTTGTTTATTTTTTTTGTGTGTTTTTTATTCATTTATTTTTATTTTTTTTATTCATTTTTTTTATTCTTTTTTTTTTATTGTTTGTTTATTTTTTGTTTTGTTGTTTTTATTCATTTATTTTTTAATTTAATTATTTTTTTCATATATTTTATTTATTTATTTTTGAATTTTTGCTCTGTGTTTTTGTTTTTATGGTTTGATCAACAGATGAAGCAAGGGCTTCTCTCTGTTGGTCATGCCTGACATGAAAGATAAAATGGCCGCTGTCTCTTAGGTAACTTCCTCAAGGTGTTATTTATATCAGGTAGAAAAAAAACGGGGACACGAAAAGAAAATGTCATTTACGCCGGAAAAAAGATGTTCGGTATTACTTTGAATTCAGCATCTTTATATCACCATAGCAACCGTATTTTGCAGCCTCTCAAAGAGAGACGAAAAAAAGATGGCGTATTGTTCAAATGCAGTTAGCGAATCGGACCGTTTAGCGATTAAATAAGTTTTATTTTCGAACCTAAACATAACGACTCTTTCTTCTTCCTCCTCTTTTTCTTCTTTTTTCTTTCTTTCTTCTTTTTTCTTCTTCTTCTTCTTCATCATCTCAATAACAATATCATCATCACCATCATCAATAACAACATAATCATCATCAATAACAATATCATCATCATCAATGACAATATCATCATCATCAATAACAATATAATCATCATCATCATCATAAATAACGATATCATCATCATCATCATCATCATAAATAACGATATAATCATCACCATCATCATCATAAATAACGATATAATCATCACCATCATCATCATCAATAACGATATAATCATCATCATCATCCTCAATAACAATATAATCATCATCATCATCATCATCATCAATAACAATGTAATCATCATCATCATCAATAACAATGTAATCATCATCAATAACTATGTAATCATCATCATCATCATCATCATCATCAATAACAATATAATCATCATCATGACCATCATCAATAACAATGTAATCATCATCATCATCATCAATAACTATGTAATCACCATCATCATCAATAACTATGTAATCACCATCATCATCAATAACAATATAATCATCATCATCAATAACAATTTAATTATCATCAATAACGATATAATCATCATCATGATCAGCATCAATAATATAATCATCATCATAATCAATAACAATGTAATCACTATCATCATCAATAACAATATAATCATCATCATCATCAATAACATATGGATATATACGTATATATGGGTATATGCGAATATATATGTTTGTAATGCTTTATATATATATATATATATATATATAGAGAGAGAGAGAGAGAGAGAGAGAGAGAGAGATATGTTTTTCCTCGAAGTATTTCATTAAACTTAACTGCTTCTCGTCATTTTGTGTCTGTACTATCAATTGTTCTTCTCGAAACCTTTTTTCAAGTTCTAATCGTTGATTTTGTTGAAGTTTTATAATTTCCAAAATCTGTTTTGAAAAATCCTCCATTTTTTTTTTCTATGACAAAAAAGCGTTTTCAGAAACAAACCAATTCTTTTTCTATAGTACCAACTCTACAAAAAAAACTTTTACAAGTTTTGTATCTGGTTATATTGACGAGTATTTCCTTAATTTATTTTTTTCTTGTGTGGCAATTTTCCACTAGAAAATAATCCAGCGTTTGTGTTTATACAGAAAAAAGTTTGATCTTTTTTTTTTTCTTCAATTTTCTTTTCGTAACGTGTAAGTATTTAGTTCAAATCCTTGTTGAACGTACACGTTTTTTTTTTCTTTTACAAAGAATTAGTTTTTTTTGTGAAAAAAAAACGAGTTCATAGCATTTATTCAAATATTGGCCATAATTTCCGCTTTAAGTGCGTAACAGAATATCATATTTTCTCATTAACACAAAGTGTTATGCCGTACCTGCTTGTCGAAAGTGTTTTTTTTTTCAACGTGCCAGTCAGTCAGAGAAAAATTTATTTTAATCGGAAAAATCCGACGTAACTTTTTAATTTTGTTTTTCAATGCTAATGCCTTTTTAAGACAATCTTTTTAGAACGAACAATGCAAGAAATGGAAATATATCGGCGTTGAGAAGTAAGACAAAAACAAGTGATTACAAAAACTTTTTTAATATTTTGTTTTCCTATATAGCAAATCTTACTTGATTAGGCAAAACTTCAACACTGATCTAAACTGTGTGACCGTGTTCCATAATATATTTCGAGGAAGACCTCTTTGTCAAATGGAAGGTGTATCAAATCTCAAAAACGTGGGGATG
>CAUVYP010000396.1:2500-12500 GCA_963556195.1 Sepiola atlantica | reverse complement strand
TATACATGTATATATATATATATATATATAGATTCTGTGTATATTGTATATATATATACATGTATGTATGTATATTATATATGTGTATACATATATATTATGTGCATATATGTATAAATATTAATCGATATAGATTGTGTCTATACACATATAAATATATGCATACATATATAAATATATACATGTGTATACATGAACATATACATATGTGTATACATGAACATATACATATGTGTATACATGAACATATACATATGTGTATACATGAACATATACATATGTGTATATATGAACATATACATATGTGTATTTAGGAACATATACATACGTGTATAAATACATATGTGTATATATATATGTATATAGATATACATATGTGTGTGTGTATATATATATATATATATATATATATATATATATATATATATACATATGTGTAAAGGTAAAGGTCGCATAGCCTGGACGCGCACGAGTGTCGTTACCGACATCGACACTGGCCGTAACCGCATGGATTTGTTAAGAATCACCGTGTCTAGGGCATAGCATATGGAAGGCGGACCCCATTCATCTACTTCCGCTGCCTTGAACCTTCCCTGAGTTGTAGTCAGGTACCCATTTACTGCTGGGTTGACAGAGGAAGTATTCAGACCCGACAATTCGCATGCCGTCGTCCAGCCCAAAGACAAGTGCTATAACCACTCGTCCACATGCCTCTCCTTGTGTGTATATGTATATATATGCATATGTGTATATATACGCATATGTGTATATATATATATGCATATGTCTTTATATATGCATATGTGTATATACATGTGTGTATGTACATGCATATGTGTATATATATGCATATGTCTGGCAGCTGTATTCGCCGTACTTGTTTTGCATATTTAGTACCCACCGAAGCAATCGGCAGATATTGGTATTAGGTAAAAAAAAGTATGTTTACAAGTTTAGAGATTGTTCTGGCGGAATTAACCTAATTTGTTGTCTTATTAAAATAGTACCAGTACTTAAATCATTTAGTAACCTATCGGAATTTGTTAAGACACAAGTAATCTGTAAATTAAATATGTACGAATATGTGTATCTAAACCATGCATATTATGGGTATATGTATTCGTATATGTATACAGAGAGTATATGTGTGTGTATTAGTATGTATATATATATATATATATATATCGTGTATATTATGTGTATCTATGAAATATATCTATAGTAATCATTAGTGTATGCACATTATTCTTGTGTATGTAATATATGTGTGTATATATATATATATATATATGTATATATATATATATATATGTATATATATATATATATATATGTACAGTAATCGAACATTGGTTGTATATGTGTCTAAATGATGTCTACATAATGCACGTATATATAAATATATATATATATATAAATATATATATATGTATATATAAATACATCATATATATTTTTATTATATATGTATGTATAACATATGTGTATGCTATTGATGTGTGTATATGTATACGTATGAATATATGTATATACGTTGTATATATATATACACATTTATAAATAGAATGTGTATATTAAATATGTGTATATATATCTACGTATTTATATAGGTATATATGCACATTTATGTATATATTATATATATATATTTGTATATGTCATAATATTTCATATATTGTGTACATTATGTGTATATACGTATAATAAAAAAAAAAAACGCAACATACTAATTCTAGACTTCGAAGAAAAGTGTGTTATATTTCAAACCCCAAATAAACAATTGTGTAAATATCACTTCATATAACATGTTGGGATTCAGTAGCGCGAGGACATGCAATACTTTTTATAAAGATATCTTTCCAATCTTAAAAATGGCGTATATCGCGGTTTGCATTCAAACCCCTCAATGTATATATATACTTATGAATACGCATTTATTTCGTCTAGGATAAGTAGGCCAATCAATTTTAACTGGGAAATATTCCAACCAATCAATAAGCAGCATTTCTCAATGCGGAGGAATTTTTCCTACAACCAGCGTTCATCAGTTATGAGAATTTTTCAATGATATTTTCTATATTCTGCGGGGTTTTTTTACGTTCGCTCACTATTCTTTTTTACTAGCTCACTTCATGATTCTTTCGCTTTCATTTCAGAGTATGTCTATCGGTTAATTTGTCACATGTTAATTTAAAATAGTGTTACTGTCGCTAAACGCGCCGGTTTGGTAGACGCATCTCATTTTAAATGCGTCTAGCAACACTGAAAAAGGGTGTGTTCGTCTGACGGGTTGTCGCATTTAAAAGGAAAATACAATATTCGTTGGCCTGTCAGGGTTAAATTGAACATATTTGTTTAATCGCTCAAATTACAATGTGAATAGATGCATCGTAAGAATATACATATATTTTATATTTAAGCAGATGTATTAAACGTTCTGAATGATGTTTTTCTTTTTAACTTTAAGGGTTTGGAGCTGTTTCTTTCCCAGATCACGTATCTTTGTAAGAGATGAAAATATTTTTTTTCATTGAGATTAAAAATCGATAACATTCTGAATAATTGTACTCATTCAGTAAAAAACCTAAACATTTATTTCAAAAATGAGTACAATAGATTTACTTTGTACACATGTGTGTAGAATTAACAAAATCACGAACACACACACACACACACACACACACATATATATATATATATATATATATATATATATATATATATATGAAGTAAGTATTCACACGCATGTGCTTCTTTTCCTCTACGATACATCAGAGTTTTAATATATATATATATATATATATATATATATATATATATATATATGTACTTATAAAATGTGTAAGAACAAAGCAATTATAAAAAGATATTTTTTCTGAATTACAATATTCTCATAAGATATTCAAGGTAGGAATATAGAAAAAAGTTTTCCTTAATCCATGGATTTTGAAATATAAGGTCGTTTCATCATATATATGCATATATTTTTCAGGACAATTTCAAGTTTAAAAACAACACAATTAAGATATCTTCAGAAAATCCATAGATTTACTTTTAAAAATGTGTGTAGAATAAACAGAATCACACACAAATATATATATATATATGTATATATATATATGTCCTTAAGTTTCGACTTCAAATTCGCTACCTGAACACACTCAAATATCACTACCAACACAGTTTTAAGGACACTAATTTTGAGAAAGGCTTCATACGAGAAATCATCTCAACTACAACAACTCAGGTATTTTAAAAAGATATATAGAACTTCTAATACACCTAAATAATAACGGATCACTTCATAATACACAAATAGTGAAATAAATGATCATAAATAAACACGTTTATACGTAAATAAACTAAAAAGCTATATTATTTCCAAGATACTTTAATACATACTCTCACACATTACAAGAAATATAGTAATTATTCAATGAAACACAAATAGAGTAATCAAATAAATAGAAATAAATTAACACATCCTCTTTTGAATATTTAAACTAATAAACTAACGCTTTTATACATATTCCCACATACTACAGGAAACTTACTATTAATTAATGAGCCACACATTAAATAATCTAATAAATAAGATAAAGTTAATCAACCCATTTTGAATATTTAAAATAATCAAAACGATACCCAACCTATCTCTGTCCGAACTTTTATTTTCAGCCATATTCTGCGTTTTGAAATCAGCAAAAAAATCTCCACATCTCTTTTCTTTTATTTCCTCTTCCCATCCATTTCCCCTTTTCTCTTTGTTCTATTTCCTCTTTGTCTCTCTCCAAGTTTAGAATAAACAGCAGACTCATACTTCCACGCACTTCATCGTCCTATCTACTGCAGCCATGCTTGGCTATAACATATGTTGACCCAGTAACCTTCCTTGCTAAAATAGTCATAAACTGACAAATCCAAGCCATTAATCCTATTCATCCCGCGTCCTTTGTAGGAGACTGACCACGACTTATAACACTACTACACAAATCAGGTTTTCTCTTCTCTGCTCGTTCACACACAGCCATGTCGATGTCTTGACACTTTCTGACATATCAAAATGAATATCATGTGTGATGTTTCTACATTGCTTTTTCATCCGAGGAAGTCTTTAAATAAAAACGAAACGTTGATGAATACATGAATCACATAGGTTTTGACTTTCCTTTTTTCATTTTACATATATACGCGTGGGTGTGTGTGTATGAGAAAGGAAGGATGAGAGTAATCTGACGTAATGGGAAATGAAAAGGAAAAACCAAGATATATTTTTTATATATTCATCAACGTTTCGTCTTTATTGTAAGACTTCCTAAGGATGATAATTTCAAGAAAAATGTCATGCAAGTACATCGAAATATTGGGTTGACATGATGGGTTGATAAGGAAAAGTAGTAGCCATGTCTACTAAAAGCGCTGGACCAACGTCCAGGCTGCGAGAAGTCAGTAGTGGCAAAGAGTGAAATGAATATGGAAAGTTTTGAGTGGGAACCATCAAAACAGCAGTGAAAAAAGGGAGGGGTGAGAGTATTAGTGAATTTTCCTTAGGGTGGGAGAGAGGAAAGGGGTCTGAGGATTTTGTCGTGGTGAGGTGTGGCATGGATTTTTAGGGAAAAAGGAGAGAAGGGGGAACTCTGTGTGTATGGTATGTAGGTAGTATCATAGTTTAAGAAAAAGATTTGAATAAATGAATATAACTTTAAAAGTATATATATATAAATAATCAAGAACATTCAAATGTAATGAACCAAAAGAATTAAAAATATCTCCTAGAGATTAAGTTATGCATATGTTAATCTTTAAATTAATGTTTCAGAAAATCCGAGGCTACATTAAATACTTTAAACAAAAATAAACAAAATCAGTCTACTCACGATCTTTTCTAAAATCTTTGAATCCTTAGTCCCGCACTTAGTTCATGCTAAACTTCTTTCTGGCCAGTATAGATTTAGACACACAAGTTATACTGCAGAACGGTCATCTCTGAACGCATGTATCATACACTCGACAAGGCTAGCGAAGCTTGGTCAGTAGCGGTTGATATATTCAAGGCCTTTGACAAGGAATAGCATAAAAGGGCTTCTGAAAATACGCTGATACGGTATTACTGAGCAATTACTTAATATAATTAGATCCTTCTAAACAAAAAAACAGATCCAGGTTGTCCTCGATGGTCGTTCATCTAAGCAACATGACATAAATGCTGGTGAACCCCAGGGATCTATCTTAGGACCTGTATTGTTCCTGATTTTCATAAACGATCTCCCTGATGACATTGAGACTGAGATTTGTTTATTTGCTGACGACAGCACGTTTTACTCTCGTTATGTTGGCAAAACGGACGCTACCATATGTTTTGGGAGAATGGTTTCATGGTAAATGAATGAACATATACTACTTTGCCCCCCAACGGAGCAGGTAACGCCTTGTATTATTATATCATGGCAACATAAAAAAGAGGTAATACTTATGGGTATAGTACCATAAAAAGAAGTTAATGCTTTCGAGTATGGTACTATAACAATAGAACATATACTTCCCCCCCCACCATACAACTAAAATGTCAAGATAGTTTCATGACAACAACACAGATAATGTATTACACCTTCCTCCCCAATAATGAGATACCTGGGAAGATTCTCTTATCCCCTTGAAAAACGATAAGGTAATTCTCATGAGGACAGTCGTTTGACAACAGAAGCGATACTAAACTACTACCTCTATTTTAAGAAAATAAAATAGGTATCCGATTGAATCTATGAAGGGGGTTAAAAAGTTATGCTAGACACGTTAACTTAAAAGTACATGTTTACAATTTACTATAAACAAGTATTGTTTACATTACACTGTTAAAAAGTAGGTGTTAACATTAAACTGTAAAAAGTATGCATTTACATTAAATTGTGAAATATGTACGTGTTTATTTAAACTGTAAAAGGTATGTGTTTACATTAAACTGTAAGAAAGTGTGTATTTACATAAAACTGAAAATATATTTACTAAACTGTAACATGATATATGTTGATATTAAACTGTAACACAGTATGCGTTTACTGTACACTATGAAAAGTATATTTTTTACTAAACTGTACACATAGTATCTGTTTATATTAAACTGTAAAATTAACTTACATAAAACTGTAAAAAAGTGTATGATTACTAAACTGTAACATTAATGGAAATATGTTTCACATTAAACTGTAAAAATTATGTTTACTGAACTGTGTAAATAGTATGTTTACATTAAACTATAAAAAAAGTGTTTACTTAATTAAAAATAGTACACGTTCATGTTAAACGGTAAAAGTATGTTTAAATTAGACTGTAATATTAAAGCTTTAACAAGTATGAGTTTACATTCGACTGTAAAAAAGTATATGCTTATAACTGTAAAAGTGTTATCGATAATTACAGATGTTATTTAAGTTATCCATGTAAGACACAAATAACAAACATATGTTTAGACAAAAATTAAGAAAGCAGATATCGGCAACATATATTTATTCAATCTATCGTTCGCAAGTCTCTATAAACACAAACAAAAATAATTTAAAAACTGTAATATCAAAAATCAAGTGTTTGTAAATTAAGAAAACGTGACAGTTTTTCTTTATTAGTCCTTAGAATAATGGTTTTCCTTACACTGGACTAATTCTGTATCGGTGCGTGACGTTTAGATTGGAACCATCAATACCATGAGGGAAAATATTTTGTTATCTTCTATATTTCCCAAAATAATAATAAGCATAAACTATGTGTGGCATTAGATCCTCTGGTTGTTCGTCGAATCATGAACAGCAAGTGTTATGACATTATCTTCAAATATATATATATATATATATATATATATATATATTTTACAAACATTTCTTTGTTTTCGCTAAAGATTTTGTAGTTTGCTTAATAGTGTACAATAAGATTAGCGGTCAAAATGTAATATAATATGATAATAATCATTCACAAAATATTCGAAATTCCATTAAAAAATACTTTATTATTAGACAATTGTTTCTGCTCATTCATAAAATATATATTTCATTATATACCTAATATCATAAACACTTATGAAAAGAAAAGGCTCAGTGAGTGTACATATGAAAATATCAGGCTGAAAAAAAAATAAAAATTAACCATATTCATTTAATTTATATTTCACTTTTTTATTGTATGTATTCATTCGAACCAAACATAATTTCATACTTAAACTCTATCCACTTGTATTTAATAATTTAAAATATATTAGGACAATAGAATATTTTTCACCTTTTCCTTTTAAAATCTATAAATGATGGAGTTTATGTATCTGTCTTTCTGAAGCCGAAACTCCATCAGAGTTGCACGACTATTTATTAAGTCCGCCACCTTCATTATATACTACTAAAAAAACGGCATAAACACTATGGGCATTTCTCAATTTACATAACCAATTGCTTTTGAACTTCTAATAAGTTAATATTCGCAAATACACACACATGATCGTTTTTTTAGATTTCATCATGTATTTACACAATTTTGCTCGCAAATAATCTTACTCATAAATTATAATTATTGAATCAAATTGTTTAATTAAAATAATAATTGATTTAAAAATTAACGAGTTACGTAGTTATTTATCTATGTCCAATTGATTAAACAGCGTGGGGAACGTTAATCCATTGAAATAAACACGGGAGGCTCCGTCAACTCAGTTTGGACGCAATACAAGCGCGTAATTCAAAATGTAAACAAGCGCTGTTACCGTGTTACTTTAACTTACGTTGTTAAGCTTTTATTCACAAACTGTTCTTATTATTCCATTGTTTCATTTATTAAAATAAAAAATGTGATTCTTTTCAAATTTCTGTCAAAAAAAAAAATAATTGATTTTAGAAACAAATTGTTTAATTTAAAAACGTCATTAAACACACACACATTCTAACGAATTTATTTTAGGTAAACTTTCTTTCCTAGACCATTTACATAAGTAATCGTTTACACTGCATTTGATTTTTTTGTTCTTTTATACTATAGGACCCGCACTAACTTTGACTCCGTCGTCAAGGTAAAAATGGGGTAAGGGTTACTGTTTGGGTCATCGTCAAATCCGCACAGAGCCTACTGTAACAGAATACGGATTTTTTTATTCTTTTATTTCATGTACACCTTTCTCCCGATTCGAAAAATACAGTTCGCTGTATTTAGTTTTTTAAAAAATTGTTGATTTTAACAATTTTACTGAATCATATTATTTATTTAAAAATAATATTGATTTAAAAATTATTTAAAATATTTATATTTTTGGAGAAGGGTAATACACAAATCTGGGTGGCGTCGAAATATCTTTTTTATTTATTTACATCTACAAATATACTTGGTCATAAATTAAGAATATCAACGTCTAACCACACAAGAAATATGACTGAGGCTACATAAGTTTACACGTCAGCGTAAATTTATGATGCGGCAGCCTAGCAAATATATGCGACACGAGGGAGCATATATTTGCTAGTATTAATAATTAATGAATAGAAATACTACAGTAAGATGTACATATAAATACATATCCAATTAACAGAAACCCCTTACTACTGTTCTCTGCTGGACATGAGATGATTTATTTCTCACCATTCTGCATAGCCATTCAGAAATGCTTCTACGGTTAGGGCGTCGGAATTTTAAGTTAAAGGTGACTCTTGTTCCGTGGTTCGAATCGTGCGGCCAGTTTGAATAATAATCTTTGTACACAGATGCTTCTGCAAGAATGAAAAATATACGTCTGTAAATAATTAAATATATATTATTACAATAATTATATATATGCATATGAAAAAGTATATATGTGTGTATATATATATATTATATATGTTGCATATATATATATATATATGTTGCATATATATATATGTTGCATATATATATATATGTTGCATATATATATATATGTTGCATATATATATATGTTGCATATATATATATGTTGCATATATATATATATGTTGCATATATATATATATGTGCATATATATATATATGTTGCATATATATATATATGTTGCATATATATATATATGTTGCATATATATATATATGTTGCATATATATATATATGTTGCATATATATATATGTTGCATATATATATATGTTGCATATATATATATGTTGCATATATATATATGTTGCATATATATATATGTTGCATATATATATATGTTGCATATATATATATGTTGCATATATATATATATTTATATGTTGCATATATATATATATATATATGTTGCATATATATATATATATATATGTTGCATATATATATATATGTTGCATATATATATTTATATATATGTTGCATATATATATATATATATGTGCATATATATATATATATATGTTGCATATATATATATATATGTTGCATATATATATATATGTTGCATATATATATATGTTGCATATATATATATGTTGCATATATATATATATGTTGCATGAATATATATATATGTTGCATGAATATATATATATGTTGCATGAATATATATATATATATGTTGCATATATGTATATATGTTGCATGAATATATATATATGTTGCATGAATATATATATATGTTGCATATATATATATATATGTTGCATATATATATATATATATATATATGTTGCATGAATATATATATGTTGCATATGAAAAAGTATATATGTGTGTATATATATATATTATATATGTTGCATATATATATATTATATATGTTGCATATATATATATATATGTTGCATATATATATATATATGTTGCATATATATATGTGTTGCATATATATATATGTGTTGCATATATATATATATGTTGCATATATATATATGTTGCATATATATATATATGTTGCATATATATATATGTTGCATATATATATATGTTGCATATATATATATGTTGCATATATATATATATATATATATGTTGCATATATATATATATATGTTGCATATATATATATATATATATGTTGCATA
>CAUVYP010000395.1:66212-78712 GCA_963556195.1 Sepiola atlantica | reverse complement strand
GTTTGTTTTGATATAGAGTGGGGTGGGCAAGGTGGGTGCTTTTTAGGTGCCAATAAGCTCGCACAACCAGTCCATTAGTCGCGACCTGGTCCATAGGGTGTGGGCTCGAGAAAGCCCACCGGAGATAACTGCAGGGTCCCTTTCCATGTGCGACATGGCACATACAACTACCCACAGTATTATGCAACTGATGATGGAGCAGCCGTTCTTAGCGCTACCCAAGAGTTTGGGCTCCTGTCCTGTCAGTCGGAAACAGCAGCCAGACAAGTTGTCTAACCTGTACCCTCAACCTGTCAGAACAAGAGCGACCCAGACTGGTCATGTAAGACTTAGTGATGAAAACACTTTCCCCAAGTTGCCCAAATAGAGAGAAAGAGAAATGGCGTTCATTGTCCTAGTAAGGAAACAAGGCCAGGCATTGAGTGTTTTGAGGCGTCCTAGTGCTGGTACCTCTGCGCCTGGCTAATAGACAAAGAAGCAGTGCAAGGGCCGGCGATAGGCAGAACCTATCTACTCCTTAAGCAATTGTAGGTTTGCAAACCAGATATTTTGTTCGAGATTCCAACTCTAGGAAGGTGGTCGATCAGGACTGTTTGCTGACACGATGTAAGTAGTTGGTAGCAAAGTTTTATTATCAGAGATTCCCTTCTCTTAGATGGATGGCCTGACAAGGTCTTACGTGTCCAACACACCAAGAGGGGAAAATAGCCTGCACCCGTGTACTAGTGTAATAGCCTGAGCCTTGCATGTAAAAAAAAACAAAAAAACTTCCACGTATATATATATATATATATATATATATATATATATATGTGTATATGTAGATATAAGTTCACTGAACTCTGCAGAGGAAGCAGAGTTGAAGATAGGTTTCCCTCTCGCAAGTAAGTACAAATAAGAGAAAGATAGCCAAAACTTCAGGCCAGCGTGTGAGTTCAGGAATTTCTTCAGTGGGAAATCAATAGACAAGCAATAAGACAGTATATATCAATAATTAAACACATTTTAGTCAGACACAGAATTAATAACATTCAGATAATACACAAGAAAAGAGAAAAATAAAAAATGTGCTTATCTTCTCGTCGGTGGCATGGGGAAATATCAGGTCTGGCTTAATGCGCCTAGCCTACGAATAACTTTAGTGGGAGGAGAGTCACCTTATTTGGTTTGATCACATTGAAAGAATGAATGGGAGTTCTTATGTTAGTAGATGTAGAATAGTTAAGGTGATAGGGAAAGGTCAAGGAAAACATGGGAGGAAATGATAAGGAAGAATTTGAGAGAAAGAGATAAATTAAAACCTGCCTAGAAATGTATTAGTTTTGAAAGCTGAACACTAACACACAGACAATATTTAGACGGTATTCATACATATATCTATTATTATACTAAAAGTGAGTTAATCAACGTTTGTTTCCCTAAGGTTTTTTTTTCTTATATACTTTAATAACACAAAGTACATGCAAAAACAAATCTAAGTTCTAGGATAGAGTTATGTTTGAAAACAATTCTGTTTTGTTCTAATTAGCTGTAATTTACCAATCTCTATGTGTTTCTCTCGCCTCTCTTACTCTGTTAATTCAACCACTCTCTAATATTTCTTAATGTCTGTGAGCATTTAGAGAAAGAGTGAATCTCTTTTTTTTAGCATAGTCATCTAATTTACATGTGTGTATCTTTACACACCCCAAACATATATCTAAATTAGGTGGCAAAATGTTTCTTTACTTCTATATAAAAATAATAATAATACCTAAATAAAGAGACTTATTTTTAGTTATGCAAGAAGAATGTCTTAAAAGATATGTCACAATTTATGAATTTCGAATGAAATCAAAGTAGAATGAATAGTAGTACCCAGCGGGTCACAGGTACGTTTCGTAATTTGTATAAATTTAGTTATCTGTATATGTTTATATATTTGTATAAGATTAACGATTAAACTAATTAATCGATCATTATGAATTTTAGAACAAAGCTGTTAGGTGCAAGAGATCCAAATGTGAGCTATATTTAGTTAAATTTAGTTTCATGCAAAAGGGGGTAAAAAAGCCCTTAATGAAAATTCAGATGCCTTCGATTTTTGTGAAACAAAACAATACGTTATTAGACATCAATTAATAAGCATTTCCCAAATTTCAGTTTCCTTGGAGTATTTTAACGGGTTTTAGGGGGCATAATATGAAATTAAAATATCATATTAGCATTGAATTTAATTCATAATTATTAGACACCAATTAAGCAAGATTTCAATTTCTTCTTAAGACCCCTTAAGCTGAAGCCTTAAGTTTAAGACATTTTCTAGAATTAAAATCATGTAATGGATTTTTATAAAAAATTAAAAGGATTCTAGACATATATTTTGGTTTAATCTTCATAAGGAAACATAAAACTGTTCTTTTTGGGAAATTATTATTTTTTTTTAACATTGGAATTTGCGCTAAAAGTCCCTCGGCATTGGTGCTTTCTGGATATTTACGTTAAATGCCGGACAATGCTGAATGAAAAATCCGTCGACTTACCTGCATTTAAAAAAAACACACAAACGAGGCTGGATTTACAAGCGTGACAAAACAAGCAAAATATTTTCTGTAATTATTATTTATTTTTTTAACGAACTTTCAAATAAGTGTTTAAATTAAAAAGTTATTTTTTAAAAACTTTTTTTCTCATTAAACATTTGTACGAAATAATTTTTTTTTTAAACAAAGAATAACAGTTAAAAGTTAATCAATTTTTTTTTTTTTTTTTGCAAAAATTATTTTTTTGTCAACTTTTTTTTTACTGACTATTTTTGTTTATTTCGTTAGGGTTTAGGGTTAGGAATTAGGGTTAGGGTCAGTGATACCATGTAAAAATTCACGTTGCAATCGCGTTTCAACCAGTTTGCAAGTTCAGCGTTTCATTCAGTTTTAATGCTTAGATGTCATCTGCTTATTCATCTCGCTTATATATAAAACGTCTTTGCTGCGTTATTTTACAACAGAAAACAAAACAAATTTTGCAATTTTCAAATAACATTTTGAAAAGACCCCCTAAGAATCAAAAGTAAGATATTTGATAAAAGATTCCCTTAAACTTTCACACTTTCTGTTATTTTTCGTTGGCAATACCGAGTTCGTTTGACAGTGTTTGAAAAGATTTTAAAAACAATAAATCAAGAGAGGCGTGATAGCGCTCTATCCCTTAATAGACTTCAAAAACGACCTATGCTAGAAATCTCATTTCTTTGATCAGTCATAACTCAAAAACCAATAAACCAAATTAGTTAAAACTTTGCACAACATTTTCATTTGATAGGTTCTATAAGTGTGTAGAATTTCAGCATCATTAGTCAAGGCAACCCAGAGATCCAGAAAGGTCAGGAGTGATTTTGTGTTATCCGTGTGTACGTACGTACGTGTGTGCGACCCTGTATCTCATCAACTATTTGATGGATTCAGCTGATTTTTGGCAGAGATAGAGGTTCTAGGGTCTAGTTGATGGCATTTTAATTTCAGTTTACCATATACCTTAGTTTTCCAGAAAATTTAAAAAAAAACCTTAAAAATTACCATTGTCTTGAGGCATAGCCTTTACAAAAGTAGTGACATTCCATGATAAATGCCAGTATACTGAAATCATATGCCCTTAATAGGGTTAAGATGAAAATTCATATACACTAAATGTACAAAAGCAAGGAAATTCCCAAATTTTTACACTTTTATTGTTATTAAGGGTATGACTACATATCAACCAAACCATTTCATTATTACATCACTACAGTATAAATATCTATGCATGAGTGGATGAAGTGTGTGAGGTGCGCTGAAGAAAAATTCCTACAAGTAAAATACATAGCCCTGTTGGAATTTTAATAAACTTTCTATATTTATTAAGTCCTTAAATTTTTGCAACGAAAGAGTTACTTCCCTTGTGCTCTTGCTTTTCCGCATGAAAGAGTTGCGTCCCTTGATTGCTTGTTTCCAGCATAAGAGTTGCGTCCCTTTATTTCTTTTTGAAACCCTTTCCGCCTCCACCTCCTCCTCTTTTCATCTTTCTTCCAGTTTAGTTAGCGACACCAAGTTACTGGGCGAATCACTCAATCATAACTTTCAATTTTAATTTAAAAAGACTTTAAAATTAAATGTATTTAAAATGTTGCATTGAATTTAATTCCTTAGGAACCTAGATTTGTTTCCACCCCCTTTCTTGAAACAAAAAAATTAAAAGATTTTTCAGTTTAAAAAAAAGATCAAGAGAAAAAGTAGTGGGGAGATACCATAGCTCAGTTGGTGATGATGTTGCTTTTTCAGGTTGCTAAACTCAAGTAAAAAGATGTAATCTTTTTAAATGGGTGTCAGTCGTATTCGTATTTCAAGAAAAATAAACATTCTTTTTTTTAGTTGTTTACTTTACTCGTTAGACACTTCCTAATTAGGAGTGGTTGGGGTGCTAAGGGGTCAGGGATAATTTTTAAATACCCCCCCCCCCCAATTAAAAACAACCCAGTGTCACACATCTTCATGGGATGTGTCATATCGATAATTATACCATTTTGTTTGCGTGGTTACCAGTGTGAACTGGAGTCCGGTCATGCCGTGTTCCAGTTCTGTTGGGCCTACTGCACCACTTTAACTAATACCCTTGGAAAAGGTATGGATTCATATTCCAGCTGTGGGTGAAATAGTAGGATAGCCTACCCTCTGAAACCTTGGAAGGGCAACTAGGAGAACAATAACTGATATAACATCTGCGATCAGATCACGTACACCTCTGTCACACGGCACACATTTTATCTCTGAACAGTTATCACTTACTTTGTGGAGAGAGTGGGTTGCATTTTCCACAATGTATGATCCACTAAAAAAAATGTATGGAAGTTAAGCTGATATTTTTGGACTAATCATTGTGAGCAAGGCAAACTATACCTTTTTTTTGTGTATGTGTAAGCATGGTTTTCTTGTTTATGATCCGATCCCTTCCTCTCTCCTTCAGTACATATTTGAAATTAGGGTGTGCCTCTCCCCATCTCTACACTACTTTGGTTCATTAGCCTGTGGCACAAACTTTGACAATGCTGTAACAGTTTTTATGATCTTAAAGATCTATTTTTGTTATGCATTATTATTATTTTAGACTAGAACTCTGGCAACAGGTAATGCGACTCATCAGGTAGTTTTTGGACTAAGATCAAAGTGTAGTAGCTGTTCTGATACTACACTTCATCTCTTCAACGAAGGAAAACTCTTTCTAGACTGAGGCAATTTTTGTTTTTGTCCTAATCCAGAGTGCTCTTTTTATGGAGCTGGATTTTCCTCACATTAAAAATCGACCTTATGTCTAACTCTTCCCTCGTGGGGAGGCAAGTACATAGACTTATTGGTCAGAGTACACGTGCGAGGCCAGCTTCAACAGAATAAATAAATTTTAAAAAAATTGCTAACAGATAAAATTATAAAAAAAAGAAGTAATCATTATAAGTGGTGAAATCCTTGATAAGTGATGATTGAGTATAAAAAAAGAGAGAGAAACCGGGTGTTACCTAGTTGTAAAATATGTCGACAGATTTTGTGTAAATTTATGCACCTCTTATATTTATTGCAAAACAACAATTATACAAATTAAACTCCTCAAAATTCTCTACAATTTCGAAATTCATGATATTAAATTAGTGCTAATTTTTAAAATATCTTTGGGGACTTTAATAAATGCATGAGTTTAGGTCCCCAAATACTTGAATGCAATAAAAAAAATGGGTCAAATTGAGTGAAATTAAATTTTGGACAACTGTTGCACTTTCCTTTCCCGATGAGTGTATACACCATTATACACCCTTGTCGTCGTTGTCTTTGTTAACCCAGGCCAGGTTCTTTTCGACAGTCACAGAAAAACATCAGAGAGACAACATGTCTACACATGAGAGAGAAAGATGGACAGATAGACGGATAGCCGATCTTGCTACATCTGGCCACACCATGCGCGCTGTCACCATTGGAGACAGCGCTCATATATGTCTTCTCTGCTTGAGAAAGCCAAAAGAAACAGAAAAGCCTTGGCCAGAAAGCACATGGTTTGATCGACTTCTGCTGGGGTGACCTCTGACCTTTAAACTTCTCCACTCGAACATGTCCCTCACTATCTAACACCACTGAACTGTTGATTTGAGGCGAAAAAGAAGTGTTGATTTTGTGATGATGTTAAGTTCCTGTTAGTTGATCATTGTGTCATTATTTCAGAATCAACTTAATCTTGTGCAACTAAAGTGTGATGATGGCCAGAGAGAGAAAGAGAAATACGGAGATTGATACGATGAATGTGTAATGTGTGTCTTAAAGACAGGCTTAGATCTGATGACCTCAGAGGAAGATTAAATGTGCAGTATAGCGAGATGTATACAGAATAGGAGACTTTGAATGTTTGACCACATTGAAAGAATGGATGAAAGTTCTTGGGTTAGTAGATGCGAAGAAAAGGAAGTTTTCAATCAACTTACATTTTTTAGGTAGTTTTATTGTCCCATATTCTCAATTCAATCTATACGATAAGGCTGAATAAAATTTACGGAGATGCTTATAACAAAATAAATTAGCCGTAATGTTTGTATGGTGAGCATATATCAAATGTAAAGAGGCGTGTCTACCAATTTGTCATCCAATGACTGCTTCCACCACATCTTGCATTGCAGGCGGGTCGACCGTGTCCCAACTGCTGTTCTTCACCAATACCTCAAGTCTCTGCCATCTATTCTGTTGCAATGATGTCTTCAATGGTTTGGGCATGCAGCTCGTCACGTAGAGAGAGATCCTCTCTACCTGACAACAATCAAGGAAAATTTGGCCTCGCTCTCAGGTCCACAGGTGGTTGGCCTTTGATTGTGGAATTGCAATTGGTTAGCCATCTCGTATGCCTTTGCTCGGGGCTGCCATGATTTGGGATGCAGGGAAGAAGCTTGACCAGGATGAATACCTTTTATGTATATAAAGTGAATTATTGGGAAAACTATGACAACTAAAAAATCCTTTTCAGAATTTTGAGCAGAAGAGATCATATTATGTTAAAAACATGCCTATCAAATTAAAACCTATCTAAAAATGTCAAAATTTCTTTTTAATAATCTGAAGATTTGCTGTTGAATCAAAACCAAAATCTGAAGTTGTACTTAAAAACAAATTTAGTAACACAAACTTTCGAGCGAGGTACACACATCTCAGTTGAAGGTAGGCTGAAGATTTCAAAGAATGGCATATCAAAACCGATGTAAATGATAGAATTTCATGGAAAAAACACTTTTCACCACCATGGCCAACATGCAACCAACATCTGATGTAGAAAATACACACTAAATGATGAAGAAGAAGAAAGTGAAGAAATCCTTGCGAAGTAGTACATCCATGGGCATCATCTAACATCAAAGTTACATCGGAATTCAGTCATTCATTTCATTTTGATTTAAAGTTATTTTGTTTCAGAATATTTTAGATTAGGATTGATAATTTTTATTATTTGCATTAATAATAAATAATAAGGAGTAGTAAGACTACACAACTAATAACAATAATAGGTTTACGGCTCCTAAAATTCATACTAGAATTGTCCACTAGGACCTGTGGCACATAACTCCTAAGTAATAATCAGTTCTAAGTGACAGTCTTCTGAAGGTTTAAGGTTCAATCCTTAGTACAGGCAATACTAAGAATAAAATTACGAATTATGTAAGACTTCTACCCAGTCATGACTGACGGAACAAGAGCAGTCTACCCCCGTTGATTAAATAAAGGGTTCCGTTCGAAATTTTGTATAGATTATCGTGTTCAGCATAAAGATTCCTTATGCACATGAAGAAAGTCGGAGGATACATCAGCCGAAACGTTGTGAAACTGAAAACCAAAATGAGAACAGTAGTTCGAATAATACATAGAAAGTTATTTAAATCCAATTATTTGATTTAAAAAAATCTGTTATAGTAGTAGTGTTGGGCGGTATGCCAGTTTTAGTCTTGGTATCGACTTTTTATTCGTACCTCGGTTTTCGTTTCAGGTTTTAATTTAGTATTTTTTCTTTCTAAGGAAACAATTCATTCTCTTGTGTGATGATGATGATGAATTATTATTCAGCCACTATTTCAATAAGATAATCGTCAACTTTGTGACTCGATCATTCTCTTATTAAAGGAGTTAACTACTGAAATCGAACTTCTATGATTCATTTTTAACAGTTAATTTAACATGGAGACCATGATGAAATACTTATGAAAAATAACACTTTGAATCTGTGTTCTGCTTTAGTTCTTTAACACCCTTATTTTACGGGGGCGGGGGGGGGGAGGGGGGGGGCTGATATATTTTATATGCTAAACAACGAAAGAAATTGGCAAAAAGTTTAAACTGAAATAAATTAACTTTTTTTTTTTTTAATTATAGTATAATTTATTTTCAAATGATATAACAAATCGATAAGATTTTGCAAATAAAAAATATTTAAATAAAAAATTTAATGGAATTAAGCAATGTTAAAAATAAGAGTTTTTACTAGTGCAGTTTGCAGTTATAGAATAAGTGTAAAATACTCTTTGTTTAAATTTTCAAGTTCCTTGCTTTTATTTTCAAAGTTTATCTAAAAGTTTTAAAGAAAAATATATTGCACAAGAGCACAAGTTTACATTTATGTGTTACCTAGCTTTGTATTTGTAATAAAATTATTTTTGCAATAAAAATATTGCATCCGATATCCTGTCTCCCCCCCCCCCCTCAAACATGATTAAAAAATAAAACTATGTTTAAAAAATTTTTTCAATGAAAATAGAAAATAATGTGTTTGCATATATGGCATTTGCACAGCAGTCTGTCTTATGTAAAATTAGGGTTCCATATATTTTCCAAGCAAAAAATTTTTTTTTTAAATATCCGTGATTATGGTGTTTGCAGTTCTATCAATTAGCACGGAATGGTTAATATTTTGTGATTTGGATTAAAGTTTATTTATGAAACTTTCGAATAAATCGTCAACTGTAGATAAATATCATTATTAACAATTTAACAAATAACGCATCACTAAGTCCCGGGCCAGAGAACACCACTAATCAAAAATTTGGAAAAAAATCCATCATTTTTATAAAGTATTAACCTTAAAATGGCATGTGTCAAAATTTGAGTCCAATCGAATTGTTTATAAATTAGTTATTTAAGTGAAGCTACTGTTGTAAATTTTCAAAATAATGGGAAAATCTGAATTTCATGTATTGATGATAAACCATTGCTTTTTGATGGGGGAAATATGGTTCAAGCAAAGCAATGGCTTTATAAGTGTTATTTGTACTTTATTCTGTCGGAAATAATAAGAGGGCGAAACCCCTTTGTGAAAATTCAGATATCTCCAAATTTTGTGAAATTTTAATAATAGTTATTAGATATCATTTAATAAATATTCCCCAAATTTCAATTTCTTTTAACTAATTTAAAGGGTTTTAGGGTACAACCTCCCATTTGAAAATTCAGTGTTTCAGATTTGCAGTGAATTTGATTCATAGTCATTAGACACCAATTAAGCAAGATTCCCTGAATTTGAATTTTTTCTGAAGACCCCTTAAGTTTAAATTTAAGATATTTTCTAGAATTAAAATCATGTAATGGATTTTGCTCAAAATTCAAATAAAGATTCTAGACATAAGGTTTACTATTATTGTTTCTTGATTTTAATCTTCATAATGGACATAGAAGTTGTGCAAAACTGTTCTGCTTGTGCAGTTAATTTTATCATCTTAACTTTGTAAGAGAACTAGAATTTTTCTAGTTCTATTATAAAGTAAAGAGGATTTTTCCCCTTTTATCGATGTGATCAATCACTTTTTACAATAACCTACATAATAAAATCTGTTTTCATTTATATAAGACAAATTTTGGTCTATGTTGTTAAAAAATAAAAATCTTTCTGATTGATTTTAATATTTAATCCTGATCGATGTTCTATTTTTGATTAGTCATAGGGGGACTGATTTTGTCCCAAAATGAATTTAAACATTTCAAATTACAATATTAAATAGATTGTTTAGTTTGACTTCCATTTTTTTCTGTAATCTACATAAATTGCGGAAATTAATATTCTGGGTGACGCCGGATTGCCTTGCTAGTTTAACATAAAATAAAAATAATTATTTCTGTCATAGTTTTCAATCTAAGAAAGAGAATATAACATAATTATCGAATATCAGCATGTCTTGGCTTATCAACATTTTAAGCGAAAAGGATTGCTCATACCAGGTGTGGCCGCTTGTGGTCTCTCCGCACTGTCACCACAAAGATAAAACCAAAATATTTGTCTAGTTGCATTATCCTTATTATGGACATTTGTGAAAACAATACCCCCCCCCCCTTCTTGCACACATTCCCGAGTTCAATAAGACACACCTGAAAAAGGTCACAGGTTACATCAGTCAAAACATTGACAATAATACCCAACATACTAATGAAGAATAAAATAAACATTACTTAAGAAGACTTTTACTTGGTAATTTTTGACGGAATGAGAACTATACCGGATTAAAGAATTCGGTTCAAAATTCCATATAGATTCCTAAGTTCGAAATAAGGATTCCCGAGTTCAATAAGACACACCTGAAAAAGGTCACAGATTACATCAGTCAAAACATTGACAATAACACCCAACATACTAATGAAGAATAAAATAAACATTACTTAAGGCCTCTACCAGTCATGGTTGATGGAACAAGAACAATTTACTCTTGTGCCTTATATAAAGGATTCAGTTGAAAATTCTGTATAGATTTCCAAGTCCGACAAGATGTACCTGAAAAAGGTCAAAGGTTACATCGGCCAAAACATTGTAAGAATAACATCCAAGATGAAAATAGTAGTCCTAATAATCTAAATAATCATTCCCCATTTCCCAAATTCCCAAACAACAGGTGCTTATTATCCAATGAGCAAAGGCGTTTGGAGTCAAAGTTGTTTTTTCATCCGGCTCCGGAACCTCCAGAACCTCCAGATTAACTTAAGTGCCATAAGACATGCTCATAAACGTTATTCCATTATGAAGACTGTCTGTGTACAGATTCATTATCATAATAATATCGGATAACTTTTATTATAAAAATATCATATAATTAAATATAAAAAAACTGATTATTATTTTGTTTTATCTCCAGTAATTGTTGCTTGTTTTTTTGATATAATGATTGATTTAGCGACATTCTGATTTAGCGAGATGTTTATTTCCTACGCTCACACTGATCTTTATTTCTAGTTTTGTTGTTCCCGATTCTGCCTGCCACATTTAGACACAAGAATTAACCGGCTTTGAAAGCCTCAAATTAAGAACCAAAAAAGCAAAAAGCAATTGATCAGTTGAGGCCTGGAGTAGGAACGAATTTTATTTGATTATTATTTTTTTTCTTCCTTTCTGATTATTTTCCCTTCTAACCGCTGAACCATTTGCTTATCGGCAACTTTCAACTTTGCAACCCAACACTCAGTGGCCAACATGTCCGCTACTTTCAGAGCAGCTCGTGTCTTTTTCCCCTTTTTTCTCTTGTCTATGATCTTTGATTTCTGTTGACACGGCCTGTGTCTGATTCGTTTAGGCTTCTTAATACGACCGTTAATACCGTTTGAAGTTTTATGTTTTGTTCTTTAGTCGATAGCAATAGTCGCTCATCTGAAACCGTTCGATGACAGATAATTCAATTATGTCCGAGGGAGGAGGAGGAGCGGCATGTCGAAATTATCAATCCATGGTTTTGGCTCTGATTACAAATGACAGTCAATATTAGGATGTGGTCGATGAATTAATTGCCACCCTGAATGAGGGGGAGGAGGAAGAGAAAAGGAAGGGGAGCAGTGATCCAGGCGAGATTCTAATGTCGAGACGAGATTGTCATAAAGATATGATGAGGGAATCATTAAGTCTGTAACCTGGCAAGTATATATAAAAAGTGTACTTCTCTCTTTCTCTTTTTTATACTAAAGAATCACCGCTTACCAAGGTGTAAACGCCACTCGAGGATACAGGTTAATGAGTTTGTCAGTTGAACGATGCGACAACACCTTGAGGATTGGTAATGATAGTTGGAACTAAGCAGAATTTGATTGTTTAAGAGTATGGCTCCACAAGAACGTTAACATTGGACCATGTTGTAGTCAGCTGGAAAGCATCTCAGTTGTATTGTGTGCTGCAGATGAGAAGTTCTTGGCAAGAAACTTTTTTCATGATGGAAGTTCAGTTTAGTTTTAGGTACCCACAGGGAGGAAGGAAGATTATTTACAGTGGTTGTAGCTAGACGTGTTTTTGCTTAGAATATTTTACACAGGGAAACCAGAGACTGGAACTCACCTACCATAAAAATATCGATAGAGTAGAAAAAAATTAGCAACGTCTCTTTTGTGAGAAAGGGTGTCATAGGGAAGAGAAGAGAACATCCTTCACTAGATTTCAAAGATGATCTTTCCTTGTTTCACTTTATAATTAGGGATCCACAGAATTAATATTTGCCCCTGATTTTAGTA
>CAUVYP010000395.1:5000-57500 GCA_963556195.1 Sepiola atlantica | reverse complement strand
TGGCAACTCCGGCTATGTACAGCTAGTAGCGTATAAAAAATTTACTTGAGAGAGCTAAATTAAGTTCATCATCTCGCACAATTTGTCTTGAAGAACATTAAATAAAGTCTCATTAATAATGGATTCCCAAATTTTATAGTTGATCAACAAATTAACATTTTTTTAAAACAAATTCTAACAATAACAATTTCATTAATTTATATTACTGCGATCGAATGCATCACAACTGCAAATGCAGCAAAATATCCATACTTACATCAGACCAGTTGATACAATTACACATATTACAATATTATAATATTAGCAGGCTGCACCCACTCGCTATCGTTTTGCAATTTAATTACGATTCATTATTTGAAATCATTGAAACAAAACTAATCGATAAGGAAAAGAAGACAAAAGTCCCCCTCTCTCTCTATCAATAAGAAAAAGAAGACAAAGCTCTCTTTCTCCTTCTGCTGTCTTTTTTAATAATAATAATAATAAGGGAATTTTTGTGTCTATATTAAAAGCGAAAGAAATTCTTTAATTTCTTTTTTTATTATAAGATATTGCTCATAAAAATTAAGTTTGTTCGGGTTGTCCTAATATAAGTCGGTCATGTCATGGTGGTTGGTGGGGAAGAGGCAACCTCAATTTGTTTTATCTACTCATTTTCACGTCTCGTTCGATTCATTCCAGTTGCTTTCTGACTTACCAAATCTTTTTGCATTATGACTCTGTGTGTGTGTCACTCTTTTTCTAACTGCTCACAGAGACATGAAGACATTTCAGAGAGTGTTTGAAGCAGCATGGTGGGAAGGGACGAGAGAAATACATAAATACCCAAGAGAAAGATGGGTGACTAATTCAGTTAATTCTAAATCATGGCTAATTAAAACAATTCAAACATAACACAATCCCAGAACTAAAGTATATTTTAGTGTGTATTTTCTGTTATTAAATTATATAGTAAAAAATGCCTTAGGAAAACTCACATTTAGTATAATGATAGGTATACAATATATATATATATATATATAATATTCAGACACACACATAGAAGTACTGGAGGATGAGCTGTCCAGAATAAACTTTTATCTTCTCGGTATTAGCGAAATCAGAATCAAAGGAGAGGGCTGTATAACCCTCAACAAAAGTGCACATAACTTATACTACAAAGGTGGAGACACCTGTACCCATGGCGTTGGCTTTGTAATACACAAGAATATCACAGGCAGTGTCATCAATTTCAGAAGCAAGTCTGATAGAGTAGCCCAAATTACCATGAAAATCAGTGCCAGATATATCAACATTATACAGGCATACCTCCCAACCACCAGTCACACAGATGAGGAAGTCGAAGCCACTTATGAGGAAATCGATGACCTTATAACAAACAACAAAACCCATTACAACATAGTCATGGGTGACTGTAACGCTAAAGTTGTGAGAAGACAACCAGGCGAGTCAAGTACTGGTCAGTTTGGTCTTGGAAAACGAAATACCAGAGAAGATGCTCTTAATAATTTCTGTGAGAGACATCAGCTTAAGATTATGAACACATTCTTTAAGAAGAAGCTTAGCAGATGCTGGACTTAGATTTCCCCAAACAGCACCATAAAGAATGAAATCGATTACATACTAACTAATAAAGCACACACCTTTACAGATGTCTCAATTCTCAACAGATTCAACACTGTAAATGACCACTGTCTGGTATGTGCCTCGCTCTGCATCAACACCAAATTAGAGAGTAAAACTCATAAAAAAATCCAAAATACCAAACCATGATTTGCTATCTGCCAAAGCACAATAATTCCAACTGGAACTAGCAAACAGGTTCAAAGCACTGGAAGCAACACTACCAGGAAGAGATGTTGACATAACATGCGATTTTATCATCTCCACTATCTTAGAAACGGCACTGGACACGGCTGGAAGAGACAAACCACCAAGACCGGACAAGCTTTCAGCGAAGACCAACCTACTAAGAGAGAAAAGGAGACAGATGAAAAGAAGAGGTACGAATATTGAAAACATTGAATATTCTGAAATATGCAAGACCATATGTTGCCGAATGAATGAAGAAATAAGGGCTTACTATGAGGAGGAACAGCTAAAAGCTTTGAGAGAGAACAAAGGTCTTAAAGCTACTAAGAAGAAACAATGTCTCATGGGAAAAACAATATCATCACATTGAAGGAAGACGATGGCACCCTCACAACTGACTTAAACTGGTTACTCAGAAGATGTGAAGAGTTCTACACCGAGCTCTACAAAACCAGGGGACCCCAAGATCAACCCTTTACAGACAGAGAGAGGGCTGCCACGCTACCCCCTCAAATACTTAAGTCTGAAGTACAGTCTGCAATCAAACGACTAAAGAGAGATAAATCTCCAGGTGAAGATGGAATTATAACAGGCATTCTACAAGATGGAGGTGAACCAATTGCAGAGATTCTCACCAGCCTATACAAGAAATGCCTTAATAAAGTCAAAATGCCTAGCAACTGTAAGAATGCATCAGTTACCATCCTCCACAAGAAAGGAGACTTGAAAGATATTAAAAACTACAGACCAATAAGCCTACTTTCTGTTGTTTACAAGGTATTTTCCCAAATTCTTCTCAAAAGGATGCAAAATACACTTGACAGAAACCTACCCAGAGAACAAGCTAGTTTCCGACCAGGATTTTCCACCATGGACCACATTTAAGTTGTAAGCCAACTTCAAGAGAAAGTTAACGAGCACACTATACCACTTTGTTTCGCCTTTGTCGATTATGAAAAAGCATTTGATTCCAACGAATTCACCCCTATGTTCACAGCTTTGAAAAGTCAAAGAATTGACAATGCTTACATCAACATGTATCAGGATGTTTACGACAGAGCAACAACAACTTTAAAACTCCAACAGGATAGTGAAAAGATCAATATAGAAAGAGATGCCAGACAAGGTGACAACAGTTCACCAAACCTCTTTGCATCATGCCTGCAAGATTCAATGATCAATAAAATTGACTGGGAAGGCAGAGGTATCAATATAAATGGAGAATACCTTACTCATCTAGAATTTGCCGACGATATCATTGTCACAAGTCACACACCTCAAGAATTAGAAGGGATTGTTAACGACATTAACAGTGCTAGCCATATAGTTGGCCTTAAAATGTACATTGGAAAAACCAAGGTCATGTTCAACAAATATGCCACAAAAGCACCAGTCATAATGAAAGGTGAAAATGTCGAAGAAGTTGACAACTACATCTACCTAGGGAAGATGGTGAGAAGTGATGCTGATATCATGCCTGAAATTGTTGAATTACGCTTGGATGGACAGCCTTTTCCAAAGTAGACAACATCATGAAGAGTAGAAAGTCAACTATTAACATTAAGCAAAAAGTGTTCAATGAATACATCATGCCTGTTATGACATATGGTAGCAAACATGGGCACTTAATAATTCAGCAATAGAAAAGCTAAGAGTGGCACAATAAAAAATGGAACACATTATGTTCGGCATCAGTTTACATGATAGAAAAAGAAACACCTGGATCAGACAAACTACAGTAAATGACATCATCACTACCATATGAATGGCAAAACGTAGATGGGCAGATCACCTTTCAAGATGTACACACAACAGGTGGACATATAGAGCGACATAATGGACCCCGGGGCAATGGAAAAGACCTAGAAGAAGGCCAAAAACCTGGTCGAGAGACAACCTCGAGAGTCAACTAGGTCCTACTTGGCCACGCTTAGCCAGAGATAAAACAAAGTGGAAACAAACCAGGGAGGAGTTCCTCCACCAGGAGTGGAAAAAAAAAAAAAGACCCTGATGATGATATAGATATAAGTGTGTAAGAAGAGTGTCAAAAGTGCAAATTATTATTCTGATGGATCTACAGTATTTGACCCCATTTATGCATTCTTCACGAACCTTCCAACGGTGAATCTTTGTCGTTCCATTCTCTACCTTTTTTTCTCCTGCAATTTTTTTGCACTTTTGACACTCTTCTTACACACTTGCATCTACATTTTATGATTTTTTTTTCAAATTATGACTTTTGGTTTATTCCTCACCAACTTATCTATCTATTTAAATTCCTCTGATGATAAGAAACCATTCTTTGAAAAGCATGACTTAAAGAAGGAAAGATAAACATTCTTTTATTGAATACACCTTGTTTTGAATAACTGAAGACATAATAGATTTTTCATTCTCATATTTTTTTTATTTCTCTTCTTTCATGTATCTATATAATTTCTCTATCCCGTATATTGAGCTTTAAACACTTCACGATAGGTTCAAATTTTAAAAGTATATGTTCTACTTTTAGTTTCTTACCTTTATATATATATATATATATATATATATATATATAGGAGTGAAAGATAGAAAATCAGAATGAAAAAGAAGAGAAAATAACAACAGAGGGAGACAGAAGAAAGAGAGATGTAGTGGGCAAAGTCTCACTTAAACTGTGAGGCTGGACCAATGATACAAATTTATGTTGTGATGTAGAATAAAATTTAAGATATTGAATGAGAAAAATAATAATGAAGAAACCTAAGCAGTAAGAATAAATCTGGGGTAGGGATGAGGGGGGAAAGTGTTTCTTTTGTTCTTTTTTAACCCGTTGTTTTTTTTTTGTTGTTTTTTTTTCTGTGTCATGAGGAATGGCTTTATGTTATGACAAGATGTAGCAGTGGACCTTTAGATCATTGATCAACCGGTCTTAGGTTGAAATCAATAGTTTTGGTGAGGTTGTCATGTCCGATGAGAAAGAGAGAGACTGACTCTTCTGGAAAACAAACAAATAACCCACGATGTTCATATGTACTGATCACACTTTTCTTTTTTTACTCTTTTTACCATCCTCTGCCCATTTTCAGGGTGGAGGTGACCTTATATTTATCATTTTATCTTTCTTCCTCCATTTCTGTTTTTTATTTTCTCTCTTGTATTCTCTCCCTCCCTCTTGTATTCTCTCCCTCCCTCTTGTATTCTCTCCCTCCCTCTTGTATTCTCTCCCTCTTGTACTCTCTCCCTCCCTCTTGTACTCTCTCCCTCCCTCTTGTACTCTCCCCCTCCCTCTCTCTGTTTGCACTCTCTCTCTCTCTCTCTCTCTCTGTTTGCACTATCTTTCTCTTTTGCACTCTCTTTTTCTCCTGCATACACACACTATCACTCCTTCTCACGCACACTTGTGCGACTTTCTCCCTTCCTTTGTTTTACTCTGTTGTTTTCTTCCCTTTTTTGACTATGTACGGAGGACATCTCAGTAAGACATTAGTTTATTAACCGAAATCAAGCAATCACTGACCGGCTTCACATATTCCTGTTCATTCTCTTCTCTAAATGGTCATGGGGAATGAAGTCGTGCATAGCCAGCCACTGACTAGCTCTAAACTCTATATCTCAGTAACTGACTGATTACTCTAAAAGTATTTTCTTTAACTTGTCACATATTCATAGTTTGGCGTTTTTTCTCTCTAACAGGTGGTTGGACCCAAAACTATTTAAAAACTATCAAAGATATATTTCTATGGAAAAACAAAAATTGATGCTACATGACCGAAGTTTAAAAAATGTGTTCCTTACATATTTTCATAATAATTTTAAATAATTCAATTATCAGCTTTTTTCTTCTTTGTAATGAAGTGATATTATATAATCGGCAGTTGGCTGTGTGTGTGTCAAGATAAAAGTCAGAAACTACAGAAGACACACCCATAAAGCTGATACATTCTTTTTCAGCATTGCCGTGGACAGAATGTGTACGATTTTTTTTTTTTTTGAACATTCATTCTTTTTTTTTTTTTGAGGGGGGGGGGGTCAACAGGAACAAAATTAATCAGGGGGTGGGTTTGACATTTAGAGCAAATTGCTTTCTTTCTGAAACTGTAACTAAAATACATATTTTTGGCCTTCAGGCTAATATCTGTTTCGACCTTGAGAAGAGGAGGAAAAAAAATCCTTGGGAGAGAGGTTGGTTGGTTGGTTTGTTTTTAAAATTTTTCTATTTTGTTGTCCATGCCTGTCTTGGGCAATGCAGGGTAACCATGCTAATATATGAATGACTCTTAATCTCAACAAGTTTCATTCTTGTTGGCTTGTACACTTATATCCCATGCAAGTAAAGCAAATTCAATCAGATTAACGAATATCATGACGATATCGCAATGCATCTCTTATATTATGGTATCTTGAGGGATTAATACAAAAAGAAGAAAAAAAAATTGGCATAGAAATTGTGATTTACTAAACGTTTTGGAAATTTATTGAATTTAATGTCATGCAAATTTGTTAATACTAATGAGTCATCACTTATCAAGGCCGAAAGACCACTCAAGGATATGGGTTGATGAGATTGTCAGTTGGATGATGAACAACATCCTGGGAGGATTGGGAACGATGGGTGAAATGCACAGAATTTGATTATTTAAGAGGACTGCTTGAAAAGAATTTGTTAACATTGGACTTGAAAACGACCATGTTGTAGTCGGTTGGGAAGCAGCCTTGTGGTTCCACAGATGGGAAGTTCTTGGTAAGAAACTTTGTTTATGGAAGTTTCGTTTAGTTTTAGGTACACAGAGGAACAAAGGAAAATTCTTTGCAGTGGTTGTAGTTGGGCGAGTTTTTGCTGTGAATATTTTAGAGGGAACCAGAGATTGAAGCTCATTCGAGCACCTGCTATGAAAATAGCGATAGAGTAGAGAAAGACTAGCAACGTTTCTTCTGTGAGAAAGGAGCTGTAGAGAAGAGAAGAGATCATTTCCTTCTAGATTTCAAAGTCTATTTTTGTACTCTGTGAAGGTAAGAAAGAGTGCTCTGAGCGGCACCTCCTCAGATGTGGTAGCAGTACTCCATCTTAGGGCGTATCTGACTCTTATACAGGTAGAGGATGGCATCAGGCGTCTGTACTTTCTAGAACGGTAGAATGATCAAATCCTTTCTTCAGCAACCTTAGCAACAGATTTGATGCAATTCTTCCATTCAAGGTCTGGAGTGAAAGTCAGTCTTCCTCAAGAAGAGAGCCATTCATTTCAACTAAGGGCAGTTAAATTATATTAAACTTAAGGTTAAAAATCTATTTCTGAAAACGATTTAGGTATTCCTTTTATACATCCTGTTTCTTATACCGATATATACAATCCGTGTTTGCAAGCTTATATGGATTATGGATGTCATTCGTTTCTCTCTCGGGCATGGGCTGGCAAGTAGGATGATGATATAATCTCTCTCAAACTGTAGCTGTAAATGTTGCAAGGTTTTTGTAACATTTGTTAAAATTCTTTTCATCTACCTGTTTTCTTTAAAAATATATCGGCAGCCTTGATGACTCTCAAACTAAATGAAAAAAATGCATTTTCTATGATATTCGACATCATTTTGTAAATCTCTTTTATGATATTTTTGTTCAATCTTTCCCTTACTATGAACAAACTCTGTATCAACCCAGATTCCGTTGTATACCTGTTCGGGCTTCCACTATCCTTCTGGGTTGATATGCCATCCCCGCTGTTGTGTCGTTGGCCGTAACGGTGACAGTAATCAATGATCTTCAACGCCTTTGTCAAATTCTCGTTGTAGAACGAAGAAAGCATTGGCATGCTCGAAGTTTAAGAAGATGGGTCATTCATTTCAAAGCATTGGTGGGTAAGTATTATAAAATTGAAAATAGAAGCCTTTATCAATGCAAGATTAATTTATTATTATTACTTTTTTTTTTACTTTAATCTTATTAATTTCGGAATAATATTACATCTCAAAAAATTGAAAATAGAAGCTAAATTAATCTTGCATTGATAAAGGCTTCTAGAATTTGAATTCATAACCGCCAACAACATCTCTGCGGATAACACCCATTAACAAGGACATTATATCAAAAACAAAAAAAAGTTTGTTTATTTTTATATTTTGAAAAAAATGACATAATACTGGTCAACTCTTATGATGGAATATTATTTTGAAATTAATAAGATTAAAGTAAAAAAAATAAATAAATTAATCTTGCATTGATAAAAGCTTCTATTTTCAATTTTATAATACTGACCCACCAATGCTTTGAAATGAACGACCCATCTTCATACACTAGTATATTTAATCACCCAAATTTCTTTGTACCTATCCCCCCACGCCCAGCACATTGTCAAATTACTAATAATACAAATGTTGATCAAATTTTATTAAAATCTGAACAACTTGGTTTACTATGTTTCCTCTGTTTAGTAGTTATAGCACTGAACTGAATAGGTCTAGTTAAAAAAAAATTTGTTTGGTTTTCGGTATACAGTAGAAATAAAAAAAATGTGTTTTTTTTTTTGTAAAACTGTCAATCTTTAGAAACGTCAACAGCCATTGACATCTGTTAGGGACTACTAATATAAAAATCCATCAACTACATAATTATAAATGCTAAAATGTATATTATCTTATATATAAAGTAAAGACGGTTTTCCCTTATACTTTTGTGATTAATAGCTTTCTTAATACAAGCTATTAAAAAAGTCTGTTTTGGCAATAATTTACAGAGGAGTTTTTACCCTCTCACTTTCTTCTACTCCCACTGTCATCATGGACACCGGGGAGAAAAATTCAAGAAAATACAATTTTTTCATATTCACCGTTTCGTTAGCTATTGCTCTCTTCTTCCTTTTTGATAAGCAGCTGCCCTACATTCAATTCTAGAGAGAAAGAGGGAGGGTGGAAGAAGACGGTCTGGTTTATCAATTTACTAGCATCATCATTTCATACTTGCCGGTCAATTAATTAGTGCACTATACTTTGAGACAGAAGTTGTAAGTTTGAGCCTCATCTGAAGCATAGTTATTTTAACTCTGATTTTGTCCAAAAATAAACTTAGACATTTTAAATTACAATATTAAGCAGATTTAGTGTTTTACTTTTATTTTTTTCTGATTTATGGAAATTAGGACCCTGGGTGATGCCGGGTAGCCTTGCTAGTTATAAATAAATTGTTTCATTTGTATCCATTTGTTATTTTGAGAGTGCTTAAATAAAATCCGGACATTTAGCTGTGTCACCTGTAGTTGATGTTTTTGATAGAATAATTTGATTTTATACTTTGGTATATTTATTGAAGACTGATAGTCAGGTGTTCCCCGTCAGCCGACTCACAAATTCAACCCCCAAGTGATTCAAGATTTTGTACAGGACATTAATTTTTTTCATTTTAGGAAAGCAAAAGATTATAGTTGGTCCTCCTTCCCTCAAATTCTGCCACACTGACTATTCTCTGGTTGTGTGTTTTATTGGTAATTTCATTTTGGAAGTAGGGGGTGACGGTGTAGTTCTTCCTGAAATATTGGACACATTGCCAAAATGGCCATATTTTCTTGATTTGTCTAAAACATTTGATCCGTTAATGCTTTTTTTTCTCCACAACATTGAAATCTGACCACCATGACAACAATAGCAGCAAAATCTGCTGTTTATCCAAAGCAAAGCTCTTTTTTTTATTCTTGTAATCTCTGAGGCTTAAGTTTCCTTTATAATTTTTGTAATTTTTCCTTTTTTTGCTTCCAGGAAATAAGTTTTAGACGTGTTCTCGCATCTCTTTGAAAGGTTCTGTTTGTAGGTTGCCTGTCATACTCAGTTTGAAATAGTATTCTCAGCAGTTGGAGTTTTCATGCTTAACTTTAAAATAGTATTTTTGGGGACCCTGCCCTGTTTCAGTTCAAAATACTATTTTGTCACGCATAACTTTAAAATAGCATTGTCTGAGGCCCTGTCATGCTAGTTTGTCATGTTTAACTTTTAAAATAACATTTTTGGAGGCCTGTCACACTTCATTTTGACAGGTCATCAGTCGAGTTTGTTATACTTTTTGGGGCTTGTCACATTTCAGTTTAAAATAGTATTTTCGTCACTAAATACACAGATCGAACAATACATCGTATTTTCGAAGTACCCAAGCATCTCTCGAACAAGCTTGTCGATCTGTCACACTTAAGTTTGAAATTACATTTTATACACTAAATGTGCAAATTAAATGCCGACGTTCTCGTTTGGTATTTCAATCACAAACGTCTTTAGTCTAATAAAAAGTTGTTGATTGTTTAGAAAGGGCAGTTTGGAGCCCAGTTGGTGATTTGTGAATTGACATGTGCATCACTGTTTAATTATCAACTTTGGTTCTTTTTTTAGATTTGATTTTTAACATAGTTTTTGACAATTTGATTTATGACTCCAGATTGTGATTTTTGTGTGAACTTTTAAGATGAGTAATTATCATTATTTACATTGTTTTTCTTTGAACTATTGTCCTCATCAATGCTGATGTTTATGTTTCTACTAGGTTTCGACTGATGTGTCCTCCTGCCTTCTTCAGGCATAAGAAGTATGTAAGAAATATCAATGTTCACAAAATGATTGGTTTAGGTTTCAAGTTCTTAAAATATTTATTCATTGTTTATGCTTTTACTAGTTATTCATGATGCAAATTGATGTGTATTCCACCGAATGCCCTGCGCAGGTCAGATTCTATTTGCCACACAAAGACACGACTCTGAGTCCGGGTCAAATGTTGTGAATATAACAAACAAATGACGAGAAAAATCTGAAACATGTAAATTTATTATCTGAAACATGTAAATTTATTATTTTACTAAATGTGAGTTAATCAACGTTTGTTTCTCTAAGACTTTTCCCCGATATTCTTTAATAACACAAAATACATGCTAAAATATACTTTAGTCTTGGGATTGAGTTATATTTGAAAAAAATCAATTTTTATTGTTCTAATTAATTAATTGAATTTCAATTTCTTTGTAAGACCTTTTAAGCCTTAAATTTTAGATATTTTCTAGAATGAAAATCATGTAAGGGATTTTTATCAACATTGGAATAAGGATTCTAGACAAAGTTTAATAGCATTATATCTTGCTTTTAATTATCGTAAGGTGACATAAAAGTGGTGCAAAACTACTGTTCAGGGATTTAATTTTACCCATTCTTGCACGGATATTTCAGTCTTTATTCTTCCTCTTTATACCTATATAAACAAAAGAGTTGTTACACTTGATGTTCAGCAGCGGCAACCCACACACTGATACATGCGAGAGAGAGAGAGAGACGAGGGGGAGGAGGAGTCAGGGGGAAGTAGTAAAACTGGCATTGAGAGGGAGGAGAGTAATTCAAACATGTAGATTTATGGATGAAAGTGGACAAATATTGTAATATTTAATTAAAAGTAATCAAGATATATAATAAGTAAATAAAATTCACGATGGAATTGACATGGCCACTCATCATGGTGAGGATGGTTACTATGTCCTGGCACAGACGTCATTTCGCCTGTGCCTCTTCTCATATAGGAAAACCAAACGGCTCTTTTCAAACGTCTTTGCTCCTTCGGCTATGATCCCTCTCTAAGTGACTCGGTCTTGGCATGCGATTCTCACAAGTTATAGTCGGCACTGCATTTCTGGAAGTTGGCATTGCTAGTATGTCTACATATTCCAAATCACTATATTAGAAACTACACGTAACACCTGCTTTTCATGTTCTATGAAATCTAAACTAACAAAATATTCTTTTATTAGAATAGATCTTCTTAAAAGTATCGCTCTTATAATTTCTAATCTTCTGCTTCAGATTTGCATGACTGGTGCTTCGTCTTTGGACCAATATTCTTTGACATTGCCATTACTTCACCTTTTCAATTCTTCCTCTAACCCCTTCACTACCATTTGCCATCCCAGGAAAAGTTCGTAATGCATGGTTAGCCAGTCTAATTCCAATCCATCGACTTTGGCCCCCTAACTTGACACTTCATGTCCATGCCTAATCATATTTCATTCGGTCATTTTTAGATTTTCTTATCTTGGCTTCCACTCTCCTTTCTTTCTTGATTTGTTAATGTAGAGCAATATAACCATTGTCCAATTTAGGCCGGTCCGTCTCTTCTTCGGATATTTGTTAATGTAGAGCAATATAACCATTGTCCAATTTAGGCCGGTCCGTCTCTTCTTCGGATATTTGTTAATGTAGAGCAATATAACCATTGTCCAATTTAGGCTGGTCCGTCTCTTCTTCGGATATTTGTTAATGTAGAGCAATATAACCATTGTCCAATTTAGGCCGGTCCGTCTCTTCTTCGGATATTTGTTAATGTAGAGCAATATAACCATTGTCCAATTTAGGCTGGTCCATCTCTTCTTCGGATATTTGTTAATGTAGAGCAATATAACCATTGTCCAATTTAGGCTGGTCCGTCTCTTCTTCGGATATTTGTTAATGTAGAGCAATATAACCATTGTCCAATTTAGGCTGGTCCGTCTCTTCTTCGGATATTTGTTAATGTAGAGCAATATAACCATTGTCCAATTTAGGCCGGTCCGTCTCTTCTTCGGATATTTGTTAATGTAGAGCAATATAACCATTGTCCAATTTAGGCTGGTCCGTCTCTTCTTCGGATATTTGTTAATGTAGAGCAATATAACCATTGTCCAATTTAGGCTGGTCCGTCTCTTCTTCGGATATTTGTTAATGTAGAGCAATATAACCATTGTCCAATTTAGGCTGGTCCGTCTCTTCTTCGGATATTTGTTAATGTAGAGCAATATAACCATTGTCCAATTTAGGCCGGTCCGTCTCTTCTTCGGATATTTGTTAATGTAGAGCAATATAACCATTGTCCAATTTAGGCTGGTCCGTCTCTTCTTCGGATATTTGTTAATGTAGAGCAATATAACCATTGTCCAATTTAGGCTGGTCCGTCTCTTCTTCGGATATTTGTTAATGTAGAGCAATATAACCATTGTCCAATTTAGGCTGGTCCGTCTCTTCTTCGGATATTTGTTAATGTAGAGCAATATAACCATTGTCCAATTTAGGCCGGTCCGTCTCTTCTTCGGATATTTGTTAATGTAGAGCAATATAACCATTGTCCAATTTAGGCTGGTCCGTCTCTTCTTCGGATATTTGTTAATGTAGAGCAATATAACCATTGTCCAATTTAGGCTGGTCCGTCTCTTCTTCGGATATTTGTTAATGTAGAGCAATATAACCATTGTCCAATTTAGGCCGGTCCGTCTCTTCTTCGGATATTTGTTAATGTAGAGCAATATAACCATTGTCCAATTTAGGCTGGTCCGTCTCTTCTTCGGATATTTGTTAATGTAGAGCAATATAACCATTGTCCAATTTAGGCTGGTCCGTCTCTTCTTCGGATATTTGTTAATGTAGAGCAATATAACCATTGTCCAATTTAGGCTGGTCCGTCTCTTCTTCGGATATTTGTTAATGTAGAGCAATATAACCATTGTCCAATTTAGGCTGGTCCGTCTCTTCTTCGGATATTTGTTAATGTAGAGCAATATAACCATTGTCCAATTTAGGCTGGTCCGTCTCTTCTTCGGATATTTGTTAATGTAGAGCAATATAACCATTGTCCAATTTAGTCCGGTCCGTCTCTTCTTCGGATATTTGTTAATGTAGAGCAATATAACCATTGTCCAATTTAGGCTGGTCCGTCTCTTCTTCGGATATTTGTTAATGTAGAGCAATATAACCATTGTCCAATTTAGGCTGGTCCGTCTCTTCTTCGGATATTTGTTAATGTAGAGCAATATAACCATTGTCCAATTTAGGCCGGTCCGTCTCTTCTTCGGATATTTGTTAATGTAGAGCAATATAACCATTGTCCAATTTAGGCTGGTCCGTCTCTTCTTCGGATATTTGTTAATGTAGAGCAATATAACCATTGTCCAATTTAGGCTGGTCCGTCTCTTCTTCGGATATTTGTTAATGTAGAGCAATATAACCATTGTCCAATTTAGGCTGGTCCGTCTCTTCTTCGGATATTTGTTAATGTAGAGCAATATAACCATTGTCCAATTTAGGCTGGTCCGTCTCTTCTTCGGATATTTGTTAATGTAGAGCAATATAACCATTGTCCAATTTAGGCCGGTCCGTCTCTTCTTCGGATATTTGTTAATGTAGAGCAATATAACCATTGTCCAATTTAGGCCGGTCCGTCTCTTCTTCGGATATTTGTTAATGTAGAGCAATATAACCATTGTCCAATTTAGGCCGGTCCGTCTCTTCTTCGGATATTTGTTAATGTAGAGCAATATAACCATTGTCCAATTTAGGCCGGTCCATCTCTTCTTCGGATATTTGTTAATGTAGAGCAATATAACCATTGTCCAATTTAGGCTGGTCCGTCTCTTCTTCGGATATTTGTTAATGTAGAGCAATATAACCATTGTCCAATTTAGGCTGGTCCGTCTCTTCTTCGGATATTTGTTAATGTAGAGCAATATAACCATTGTCCAATTTAGGCTGGTCCGTCTCTTCTTCGGATATTTGTTAATGTAGAGCAATATAACCATTGTCCAATTTAGGCCGGTCCGTCTCTTCTTCGGATATTTGTTAATGTAGAGCAATATAACCATTGTCCAATTTAGGCCGGTCCGTCTCTTCTTCGGATATTTGTTAATGTAGAGCAATATAACCATTGTCCAATTTAGGCCGGTCCGTCTCTTCTTCGGATATTTGTTAATGTAGAGCAATATAACCATTGTCCAATTTAGGCCGGTCCATCTCTTCTTCGGATATTTGTTAATGTAGAGCAATATAACCATTGTCCAATTTAGGCTGGTCCGTCTCTTCTTCGGATATTTGTTAATGTAGAGCAATATAACCATTGTCCAATTTAGGCCGGTCCATCTCTTCTTCGGATATTTGTTAATGTAGAGCAATATAACCATTGTCCAATTTAGGCTGGTCCATCTCTTCTTCGGATATTTGTTAATGTAGAGCAATATAACCATTGTCCAATTTAGGCCGGTCCATCTCTTCTTCGGATATTTGTTAATGTATAGCAATATAACCATTGTCCAATTTAGGCCGGTCCATCTCTTCTTCGGATATTTGTTAATGTAGAGCAATATAACCATTGTCCAATTTAGGCTGGTCCGTCTCTTCTTCGGATATTTGTTAATGTAGAGCAATATAACCATTGTCCAATTTAGGCCGGTCCGTCTCTTCTTCGGATATTTGTTAATGTAGAGCAATATAACCATTGTCCAATTTAGGCCGGTCCATCTCTTCTTCGGATATTTGTTAATGTAGAGCAATATAACCATTGTCCAATTTAGGCTGGTCCGTCTCTTCTTCGGATATTTGTTAATGTAGAGCAATATAACCATTGGGTAAGACACCTGGCACCACTGCACAGTGCGCCCAGAAAGCGAAAAAGTGGAAAAAATTAATAACTTCGCCAAAACTCGAAATCAGAAAATGGCTGATACCTCGTTGGAAGCGTATTAACAAGGCGCTTCAGATGCAATATCAATTTCCTCCACATATCTGAAATTTGGGGGACTGGGCTCCAATTACCATATTTGGGCATTTTCTCAAACGCCAATTTTGGGTATATTTTCGTCATAATTCACAATCAGAAAGTGGTTGATACCTCGTTGGAAGCGTATTAACAAGGCGCTTCAGATGCAATAATCATTTCTTTTAGAAAACTGAAATTTGGGGGACTGGGCTCCAATTTCCATATTTGGGCATTTTCTCATAAACACCCTTTTTGAGCATAACTTTGCCATAACTCGAAATAAGAAAGTGGCTGATAGCTAGTTGGAAGCGTATTAACAAAGCGCTTCTGGTGAAAACCTAAAATTATGGCAGACTGTGATAAACTTATGGAATGCAATTTCCTTGTCGATTCTCCAACTCCTATTGGAGGGAACACCACCACAGGTCCAGTAGCCGAACGATTCTTTGCTCCCGAGAATCGGAATAGTATTTGTGAGAAGATCAACAAGTCATCAGACAAATCTGCATACAGTGAACTTTTCTCGTACTTCAACAAGATGCTAAGTACCACACAAAGTTGCGATGTATCCAAAGTTGTTGATGTCGAGAAGGTGAATGCTCTCGGTAAAGACCTAATGATCCACTACAAACGATCCTTTTCGTGGGCAATGATTTCACCTAGTGTCTACCAGATGGCTGGCCATTCCTGGGAGTTGTTCGTCATGAATGATGGAAAACCTATTGCGGTGTATGCTGAACAGTCCGGCGAGGCCTGGAATAAGCATATCCGGGCCTACAAGTCCGGACCAGCTTCCCGAGCACAACAATGCTCTATCAAACTGAACACTAGGGATATCTTCACAAGAATGCTTGTCCAATCCCATCCCCTCATCGCATCCAAAAGGAAGATTCCACGATGCAAGCGGTGCGACAAACATGGACATACTGTTCGGTCATACCCAATGAATGTGGCTTCTGTGTTGGACCTTGAACGAAGTTTCATTGAGTCATGCTATAATATTGTAAGTGATGATCGTGTGGATGTGGCTGTGTTGAATACCTAAAACTTCTTTCAATGTCAAAGTCATTTACTTTATATGACATTATTAGATCAATTTTCAACATCATTTTATAGTTCCATATTGGTAATTGCACTAAAGTTCGATTTACCATATTTACTTCAGATTGGTGATTTTCATCGATTTCTGCTGATGTTGGCCCATTTTACCAGAATTTTGCATACCTTAGGAAAGGCAGGTTTAGGCAGGTATTAGGCAACAGAAATCTGTTGCCAAAATGGTGTATTTTTAACATCTGAAAACCCCATGTCTGCATCTCCTTGCAAAAAAAGTAGACCTCAAAATTTTTTAGCTTTACAAAAAAAAGCCAAAATTCACACCGTGTGGACCATTTTGACAAATAATGGTCATTCATTACCATTTATTGAACTGATCTTCTTTAAATAACATCATTCCATTAATTTTCAGCCTTATTTTTAGTTCCATATCATTGGTAATTACATAAACGTATGATTTACCAGATTTACAACAGATCGACGGTTTTCGTAGAGTTCAGCTGATTTTAGCCCATTTTGCCAGATTTTTGCATAATAATGGAAATTTTGATCTGTCCATAAAACTTTTGAGGCATGTTGGGGCAGGTAGTAGGCTATGTGTATCTGTTAGCCAAGATGGTATATTTACACATCTGAAAACCCCAGGCCTGCATCTCCTTGCAAAAAAAAACTTCTGACATCAACATTTTTTATTTTCACAAAAAAAAGAAGCAAAATTCACACTGTGCGGCCACTCTCTAATGATGTAAAAACATTTTTGGTATCAGAAATTCTAAATTTCATTTATATACATATATATGTGGCTTATTTAAGACATTATTGTATGTGTTTTATGAAAAAGTCACACTTAAGATTGTAAAATGTACCATATTAAGGACATTCCATTCCAAAATATGCCTTTTTTGTCTGTTTAGCTTTTTTTGCAGAAAAAATAATGATGATTTTGAACAACCCGCAAACCAACCAACTTCAATTTGCTGTAAAAAGTCCAAAAGTGGACCTTTTGAGATAATTTTTTTTTTGTTGATTCACATTTGCTTTCTAATTTCACTTTAAAACATTTTCACGGCCATCTGAGCATAGTCAAAAATGTATTCTTTCCACTGCTGGGCACACTGTGCGCTGGTTAATTCAGATATCTGAGATTTTTGTGAAATTTTAACAATAGGTATTAGACATCAATTAATAAATATTTCATCAAATTTCAGTTTCTTTGAAGTATTTTAAAATTCAAATATTTCAGCTTTGCAGTAAATTTGATCCATAGTTATCAGATACCAATTAAGCAAGATTCCCTAAATTTCAATTTCTTCTTCAGACCCTTTAAGCTTAACCTTAAATTTGAGACATTTTCTAAAATCAAAATCATGTAATGGATTTTGATCAAAATTAGAAATAAGGATTTTAGACATAGGTTTAGGTTGTATTGTATTTTTATTTTAATCTTCATTAGGAGATATAAAAGTGGTGTGAAATAAGGAATACCTAAAACTTTTTGTCGGTGTTTGCAGATTACTATATATACAGTATTTCAAAATCTTATGTTGTATCAGAATTAAATAAGCTTACCCTGTTTTGATGTCAATATAGTTAGGATAGGTGGAAAATAATTTCGCATCACAGAAAAAAAAAATTAATGAATATTAAAAAAAATCGGAATATTTTTTTTAGTAATTTAGAAAGATGAGATGAGGAGGGCTTTTCTTTTTTTTTCTTTCATTGCAAGTGTAATGGGTGTCGTTGTCGTCATCATCAACAAATTTAGTTCTAAAAATAAACATATCTATTTAATTATTAAAAGAAAAAAAAGTTAGTCATTGCGTTCAATGCAGTTTATTTTTTAAAATAAATTATTCCTAAGTAATCTAAATTTTTGCTATGTGCAAATATACTCATGCTTAAACTTAACCGGAAATTGTCATTTGAGTTTCAAAATAATTAAACGAAGTTATCATTTTGAATTTTAACCTATTTTCATTAAATTGCTTACATTAATATTACTACTGATAATAATAATATTAATACCAAGAAAACTATTGCGTATATATAAGAAAATAGGAGAATCAAATTACAAATGAACCATACAAAATATTTATTTATTAGAAACTGTTTATAAAATAAATATGCGAATGAAGTATTGCCATGGCTGTATTTTGTACATTTTTCGATCAGTATGTATAGCATATTTAAAAATATTTTGTTGTATGTCTGTTTTGATGTAAATATAGTTCGGATAAACAGGAAAAACTTCAGCATTTATTCATTTATATATATATAATTATTTAATAATAAATATTTTAAATTATTATCTACATACGTATACATTTTATCCTTACGGAATCATCAGTGTAGAGATAACCATTTAAACCATCGCATGATTCGAAATACACCAGTGAAAAGCTGTGTTCGATGCTGGCATTATAGTTTGTTTCAGCAAAGAGCTATCTGGACCATAATCCCATATAACTAAGGCTTTAGAATAATAAAAATAAATTTTATGAATAAACAACTTATTGGAGTAAGAAATAAAATCTATAAAATATGACTATCACACATGCACACACATGATGTCTGCAAAATTAAATTGTCATCCAATCAGAACATAGAATGTATTTTTTTTGTTTTTTGTAGGAGTCCATTTCATTTTAGTTCTTGTGGATGTCACCATTGTTACATTAGACCATCATGGTTATCATAGTCCTAACCAGTTTCATATTTCAAAATATATATTATAAAAAGCTACAGGTATATCCGTCCCAGTATGTATAAAATTAATTCCCTGAACAGAACAGTTTTGTACCACTTTTATGTCTCCTTGTGAAGATTAAGTGGATATAATTTTTGTTTGGAGCAAAGATCAATGTTTGTTTTTCTATTCCCCTCAATTTATTTTTATTTTTTTAATTAAAAAAAAAAATTCTTATTCACTCATTACATGACAGCAAGGATGCCACATTAGTTTCCCTAGACAGTAGCCAGAGAAATTTTCTTAAGTTACCATTAGAACTTGCGATTTTTCTCTTCTTAAAATGGCAATCCTCAAACCAAGATCACACAGAAATCCAATTGTTCTTGAACCTGGTTGAAAAAACATACGTTATTCACAGCAGTTTTTTTTTTTTAAGATTCTTTTGTAGATGTTTTGCAAGCATACAGACAGACAAACACACATTTTCATTATTCTTTATTTAGAGACAAATACTAAAGTGAGGTGTAACTTCTGCAGATACAGTTCAATTTTTGACGAAAACCCACTTTTTTTCAGAGAAGACCCCTATCTATTTCATTTTGCCGTTGATATGCATTACCTATTTTCCTATCGTCTGGAACAATGTGGCATAAAAACAAGAGATTGTTATTCCTAGCCAAGATACTTTTGCAGATGTTGGAATTTAAAGTTCAGTTCTGAAAACGAGAAGAGTGCAAGAGAAAGTGATTGCACTCCCACCCCCCATTCTCCAATTTGCACAAGATCTTTGTGGACTCGTGAAGATGACAGAATACGGTTTTGGTACCAATTCTGTGCTGTTTTTACAAACGTCTGATTCTACAGTTTCTTTCAAAACATTGTAATCAAAGATTTGTTTGCCTTCCAGTACAGACCTTAATACATATATATGTATATATATGTTAGGTATGTTTATCTGCTTATATATTTGTATGTACAATATTTGCTCTTAAACTAACCGAGCATTATGAAATTTGGAATGCAGCTGCTAGGCATAATAAAACTAAATTAAACTAAATAGATCCCTCATTTGGACAATGTGGGTTATATTTAGTTTAATTTAGTTTAATGCAAAGGGGGTAAAAATAAGGTAGAAGCCCTTTGTTAAAATTCAGATATCTAAGATTTTTGTGAAATAGTAACAATAGGTATTAGACATCAGTTAATAAATATTCCCAAATTTCAGTTTCTTTGGGGTATTTTAAATGAGAGGGTATAATATGGGCACAACCTCCATTTGAAAATTCAAATATTTCAGATTTGCATGAAATCTGATCCATAGTCATTAGACACCAATTAAGCAAGGTTCCCTGAATTTCAATTATATCTTAAGATCCCTTAAGCTTAAGTCTTAAATTGTATACATTTTCTAGGTTTTGGTAAAAATTGTAATAACGATTCTAGACTTTTAGGTTTACTATCATTATATCTTGATTTGAATCATTATAAGGGGACATAAAAGTGGTGCAAAACTTGTTCCGTTTGGGGAATTAATTTCACCCATCCTGGGACGATTCTTCTTCTAGTGTGTGTATATATATATATATATATATATACTAGCTGTACCTGCCCGGGATGCAATGAAGTCATTTTTATTTTTATTTGTTTACACATTTTTGGCTAATTATTTAAAAATTAGCAGTAGTCTTGGCCGGAGTAAATCATTTTAAAAATAAATTCTAACAAAGTATGTTATTATAATACCACAGTACAACAAAAACAAATGAAAATTGGCTAGCCTAAAGCGACGTTTGATTTTTCAGCTTAAATGCTATTTGGGTCTGACTTTTAAAATCTGAAAGATTACTTTATATGTTGGATATATGAAAGAGAGATGGATTACCATTTAAACTTTGTCAACTAGAGCTGGCATTTATTGGTTTGGTTTTGTCTCTTCAATGGCATATCAACCCTTTTAGGATTATGATATGTCCTTATTTAGTTGCCATCCTACGAGGTGAGAGTTAGACATAAGGTCGATTTTCAATGTGGAGAAAACACAGCTACCCCAAAAGGGGCACTCTGGATTGGGTAAAAAATGCTTCGGTCTAGAAGGATTTCTTATTCATTGGCTGAGGACAGAGAAGACTACGTTTAGTATTAGAACAGATATTACACTTTGCAGTTTGGATCAGCTCCACTCTTTATAGTTAAACAATGAATTGCTCACAGTCCCAGCTAATAATTCTCACCCACATGTGCTGTGTCCATGATGGAAAGGGTGCCGATGGCTATTCGAAACGTCTGAGACAGCTAGGTGAGCCACGTTTGGTTATGCAAGTGATTTGTTTTGCACGAGCAGTTGTAGACAGATCCGAGGCAGTGAAGTGAGTCATGGCTGGTTATGTAAATGATTTGTTTTGAACTCGATAAAAGTCGGCATAATTTGCTATTCGGCAGTTGGCTTGCTAACTAGCCTACTGTTCAGTATTAGTTGATTTCCGTTGTGATAACAGGTGATTTGTTTGAGGCAGCTTTAATTAAAAACGTGTAACCCTTGGTTGAAGAAAAGTCTTCTTCTTTGTATTTGTTGGAAAAACTTTATTCTAACATGTCTGATAAGAATGTTGACATGAATCGTTTCTGAAACAAATAGAAAGACAGACACAAGTAACAAACATAATATTAACACAATAACAATAATGAACATTTAGGTTTGACATGAACATGTCTTTATAGGGTTACATCTTTAAAGTATGAATTAATAATCCACTTGCCATTTATTAGATTAAGTATTTTGGACAATGTAACTTAAACTTAGTATTCTACATCCCCCCCCCCCCAAGTTTAAGGATTTTTCGCTTTTGACCTTCTACCACCTGCTTGTCGGTCATTGATATCTTCTTGACGACCCTTACTGTTGTGAGACTGCAGTCTTTTAAGTAATGTTGGGACTTTTTGGTTGGTTTCCTCTTCGTTTTGGTTAACATCTTCTTTGTTCTCCTCAGGTGGATCTACTGCTGGATGAGTTCTGGCTGGATTGGTTCTTTTGAGTAAATGTGGTGTGGGTTGATCCTGACCTATGTTTTCCACATCATTTTGTAGTTTTGGTAGTGCAATTTGGATTTCTATCTCTGCTGGTTTAAATATATGTAGGAAGCACCTGTTTCTTGTGGTAAGACATCCAGATCCATCTATCTTTATCAAATATTGGTCATGAGGTTTAATTTACATGACAGTTCCAGTTCTGTCCCATCTCTTTGGGTTATTGCCCGTTTGATTCTGGACAAAGCACTTTTCCCCAACTTTCATTTCTCTTAGTTTCTTGGAATGTTCATTCAGGGCTTCAGATGTCTTGATGAATCTTGTATGGAAGGCAGTTTCTTTAGCAGACCATGCGTCTCTCAAAGATGGATGTACCACTTGATTGGTGAACTTTTCCAATCTGTTGGTGAATGAAAATACATCTCGAATTGGGTGTCCATAAATCATTTGGGCTGGGGAAATGTTGCAGTCGGAGTCAGGTGTGTTCCTTAGTTTAAGAAGAGCCCTAAATACCTTGTCATTGCCAAGGGTACCTGTAGGACTGATGTTTGACCGTAGTAATCTTTTGGCAGCTTTGACACCTTGATGAGTCTCCTGAGAGATGGTGGGATGATGACTCGATCATTGTAGAGGATGACTCCATTATGTACATGAAGAGAGTTTTTAAATCTTGTATATTTACTGCAGAGTTGATGAATTTTTTGTGATAGCATTGGATTTATCTGAAAGGTCTTTTTCAGTTTCTTCTGCCATAAAATGCTTGTGATATTTCTCATGTCTGCATATTGATGCTGTAACCATTGTTTCTTTTGTGTCAGCAATACTGGATTCTTCAGTTTGACTAGTTGGTGCAGGGTATTTCATCTAGTGTTCTGTCGGTAAAGATTTTGGTCAAGGGTTTGTGGTCTTTCACGACTAATAGGTTGGGGCAGCCTTGAGTAAAGTATTTGGTTTGCTCCAAGCCCCATGCAATGACTAATGCTTCTCCTTCAATTGCTGCGTACCGTTGTTATGAATCAATCCTATTCCTTTCTTTGACCAATCTGGGGCTTAGGAATGGGCGGAAAAGTTCCATAGAATTTCTTAGCTGAGCATAGTTGGCTACCCAGTTGATCAAGTTACGGATGTCTGTAGTGTTGGTCGGTGTGGGGAATGACTGGATTGCATTGATATATTTTGGCAAAGGTAGAATTCTGTGTTCAGTGATCTGGAATCCTACAAAGTCAACATTTTGCTTTGCAAACTGGAATTTCTCTGGGTTGAGGACAATTTCTGCTGCTCCAACAGTTGATAAGCAATCAATGTTCTAGATCTGTGTCATAGAAAACTGTGTCATCAACACAGAATTCTTTTCTCTGAAATTCAGATAATATGGCATCAAAATGCCTGTTATATCCATCCCCTAATAAAAGAAATCCTTGAGCAGCTTCTGTGTACTTCCAGTGCCCAAATGGTGTGATGAAGTTGGTGACGTGCTGATCTGATTACCTGAAGGGTACACTGGTGTAGCCATTCCAGGCGTCTGTTACGGTCTTCTAAGTATTACCTGGGATTCGTCGTGCTAAATGGAAGGGTGATTCCGTGGAGGAGGTTTCTATTTTGCTTGCAAAAAAAAGGACTTCAGGTTCATTCTTGTTTTGTAGACATGGCAATGACAGTTGCTAGAACGAAATGATAGACATTAAGGCCTTGTATTTCAACATGTTTTTATAGAGTTACATTCTTAAAGTATAAATTAATAATCCACTTGTAATTTATTAGATAAACTATTTTGGACAATGTAACTTAAACTTAATATTCTATATTGGTCTGTTCGTCCATCAAAGTTTGAGACCTTTGACTTTCTGTAGATCTTGTTTGCTCTCCCATGGGAGTTGGAGTACTGCCGAAGATTGAAATGACAATAGATTCCCTGCCGAAGATTAAAATCACGACACCAGTAGATTGCCTGGTAGATTGAAATCACTTCAGTGGGAGGATACCAGGTGAGAATTGATGCCACTGTGCAAGTAGAATACATTACGAAGAAAGAATTCATACTTGAAGTCCTGCCTATGAAACTTTCTTAAAAATAGCCCAGCCTTTTCTAACTCCTCATCTGAACCTTTCATTGTCAACGTCCTTTTGAATGCTGTCTCATACCACGTCATTTGTTGACAGCATTATTACAATTGTTTGGCTTAAAATAATCGATTATTGTTATTTCTGATTCAACAATGTCTTGGATTTCCACTTAATTTTCAGAGTCGCTCTTGGTAATTGTTCATTATTTCCGCCTGAGACTTTTGTTTTGTCATGATAGCTGCGGCTACAAAATTAGCCGTATTTGCAGACAGGCCAAGGGAGGTGGATGCTTTAAGCAATTGACATTCTGCTCTGATGGTTTCTGCTTGACTTACATTTGACAATTGAAATCTTGAAATCTTTTCCATTGTGAACTTCATTTCACTCGGACTCAACATTGTCTTCTTCGCTGTCTGCACCGGAGATATTTACTTCTGCGTCAAAAATTAGAGATGTGATTGTAAAAACTTTGGGACATATTTGGTACTAGCTGAAATACCTGGTTTATGTCAGGTGAAAGGTTATAAGTATAATTGTTATTTTGGAAAATTAAGTTGTCTAATCAAAATTTAAAAAAAGAAATTAGTGGACATTCTCCGTCAAAAATGATGCAGAAAAAAAAATTCTGCTCCACCAATGTTTTCTTTAATACTTATAGAATTACGTCAGTAATTTAATTTTTCATATATAAATTATCATTTCTGATTACCTAAAGAAAAAAAAACACCCTTTCTTGTATTTTCTTGTAAGAAAATATTTACATTTTTAGAAAGATGATTCAAAGGAGGAGTATGTTGCTAAAAAAGTTGATAGGATGGCTTACAAACTGTTGAAATTTAAATTCCATAAATACTTTTGCCTATTTTCTTTTCTTTTAACTCTTACATTTATGAATAATAAGAGTCAATAAGTGCACAATGTTTGCTTTTTTCTTTAACCAAATTATTTTTATTTAAATAAGACTTTTGTGAAAGTTAAATTAATTTATTAAAGTAGCGTTTGATCAGTAAATTAAATATATTTCAATTATTCGGACTACTATTCTCATCTTAGTTGTTATATTCATGTTTTGGCTGATGTAACCTCCAACCTTCTTTGAGTGATTTTCTAATTTGGGAACGTTCTAGTCTACTTTTGGTATTTACGCCTCATTCAGGAACGAATGTGTACGGAATTTCAAACTGAACCCTTTATTTACTCCATGAGGGTAGATTGTTCTCATTCCATCAGCCATGACCAAGTAGAAGTGTTAATTTATGTTATTCTTAGTTATTATCTCCCGTAGTAAGGATTGAACCGTTCTTCGTGAAGAAGGTCGGAGATTATATCGGCTGAAATATTGTGAATAACATCCAAGATGAGCTCAATAGTCTGAATAATCCAAATTCTGAAGCCTTGTGTGAAAAAAATTCTGAAACTTAATTGAATATAATTGTGTAAAATAAGTTTTAATGTTAAACTGTCATGTAGAAACGTTAAGACACACAAACATTATCTGGTCTCATGTAGAAGAGCAGAGTGTAGTATTTGTTCTAATACTACAGTTAATCTTTCTGTCCTCGGTCAGTGAAGGAGAAATCTTTCTAGACTGAGGCAATTTTAATTCTTGTTCCAATCTTTTTTTTGTGGAGATGGATTTCCCTACATTAAAAACCGACCTTGTGTCTAACTCTGCCCTCGTGGGGAGGCAAGTAAGTAAGAACTATCATATAGAAGATAATCTGAAGAATTAATATAAAAATTGTCTTGGGTTATTTCTTTAATAGATGCCCTACATTTCTATTTCTTTATAAGATCAGGTATGATAGGGCGAACAGGTGTGATATCTTTTCTTCAAGCAACAACTGGAGAAATTGTAAGAAAGTTTGCCAGAGGATAAAAAATACATGAAGAAATAAAAAAAATTTAAAGTAAAAGTAAACCAGTGATCCTTCTTCATCAGGAAAGCCGTCCTGTGACCTTGTGTGCATGTGTTTTTGTTTTGTTTTGACAATGAGCAGTACATCTGGAAAGCCCTCCAGTGATAGATTTGCAAGGTTCTTTATTTCTCTGAGCTTTTCAACAAGTCGTTGCTACAAAAATGTTTGATGTTAGCGTGTTTTTGTGATCTTGAAACCTGGAAGTGTGGACACCACCTTCTGCTCTTGGAAAACAAATTTCAGCACAAGTTTTGACTGGGGTCAATGAAATGTCTTTTTGGGAGTAGTGTGGGTTAGTGTTCTTTTTCTTTTGCCTTGAGGCCATGTCTTTGAAAGTGAGGTTTGCTCTGGTAGCAGAAATCTTGATTGCTTAAGTCCTAACAAATGAACCCTGGGCTTTGTAAAAATAAATATATAAATCAGTGGGGATACATGACTTGAAATCACAGATGAGAAATAGTGCCAGAAGCATTTTTGTTGTTGTTGTAAAGAAGTTGTAACAATGGAGTATAACATAGTTAAAGACTTGGCTTGTTTGTTATGCTTCTTTAGACATCTCTTTTTTTAACTATCTTCTCAAATTAACATTTCAAAAATAAAATAAAATAAAAACAAACAATGCACAGAACATATTAATATACAGATCAAATTCTTTTAAATATTTAATCTGATAATTCCCAGTTATAAACTGGCCGATTTTGCATAATGGTTAGAGTGTTTGCTAATGGACCGGGAATCTGAGGTTCAATTCTCGGTCGAATCATACCAAATACTCTAAATATTGTACTTCCTAAACACTCAGCATTATAATGTGAAGATAAGGGTAAATGGAATAATCTTGGGAAAGGAATGGGGCCTTCCCCTACATTTAGGTGTAATAAAAAGGGAGTCTTCTGGTTACCCTCGACTACTCAATGTTTATTTTTAGTTCCCCAAAATGCCCTCTTAATTTCTTACCATTGGTGGCAGTGGTGAAGTGGATAACAACACGGACTGACGACGTGTGTGTACTATGTTCAAATCCAGTCTGTTCCATAGCACCACTTTCACATGGTCCCTCCTGTAAGTACCCGATTCTAGAAAGAATCAGTAAATCAGTGCCAGCAACAGAACCAATACAGTCCACAAAAGTCATACTATGCTGATTCATATGGATTTACTTTCACCATTATTTCTGAATTCATTCAAATCAATCTTAAAATTTTCTACACTAAATAAAAAAATTACTTTAGTTTTTAAAATCTGCCTTGGTAGTAAATTTACAGACGGAGGACAAATATTAAAAAAAAGAAAAGAAAAAAAGAAAGATGTCAACCATATTTAGAAATGCCATTATTTATTTTGAAGCTTCCAATTAAATCATCTCTCATTTTTCTCTGATAAAGTAGTTAATACTAATTTTTCACCAAATTTTTCTGTAACTTATTTGTTCATCTTTTTTTTTTTGTCACTCTTAATTAATATAACCTATATGTTTTATAAAGTTTGACTGTAGGTATGCAAATCAGATATGTATATTAATTATAGATTAGGAGTGATGAAAGAATGCTTACTCAGGAATGCATAGGGACTGATGCTACCTAAAGTGCTGTGGTCTTTTAGTGAGAAATTGGAGAGGACCTTTTTTTTTTTAAATGCCCACATTCTTCTTTTTTTTTATACTCATTTACTTCTCTTCTTCACCTAATTAGACTCAAATACATTTTTTTTAATTTGTGCAAAATCAACTTTGTCCATGATATATTTTGGCTTTAAAGGGGGATTAAAAAAAAACTATAGCTTTTAAAATAGTAAGGTATATTGAAAATAAAATGTAAACATGACGAACCACCAACAAAAGCCTTTCATTTAGATGCAAGGACACATCTAAAATATCTTCTAAGAAAAACGTCTGCATTTTTATTGTTATTGGATTTTTGCTCATAACACTGATTTTAATTGTAGACTGTTCCCAAAATATATCATAGTTTCATTAAAATTATATGAGAAGTGGCAATCTCCCTCATCTCTATATTTATAAAGTTGGGCCATTTATTGCACTGATCTAGCGAATAATTAAATAAAGAATAATAATAAATGCACAAAATAAAATATACTATTAACAAATAATGAGAAATAACAATAAATATGTACACAAAAATAAAAGTGGATTATTAAACATATATCCACACTAATCGATGAATTACTTATAGTAAAACAAATTAATTATAAAAATTAGTTAAGATAATTAGATAATAAATAATTTTCTGCAGAACTGCTACAAACACATCTGCTGCTGGCTTATAGGCGAAAAAATGCTCTCTGAGTTGAATGGACAGTTTGTTTTTAGAAGGAGGCTTTACTTTGAAATATAAAACAAATGACACCATACCATTTTTGATTCGATATAATATGTTGATAAATATTTAATCTATAATTATTGAATTCTTCAATATTGCCATTTTTTCTACCTTTGCCTCATATGATTTTCTATCAGTGTCTTCAACCTAATATCACATTGTTACTGCTTTCAATAATCAAATTTTTTACACACTACACAATGCTTCAAGCCAACTACAACACCCTTTATATATATATATATATATTCATTTTACTTCAGTGTAAGTTCTCAGAAATCAAGTATCCCCTTTCTTGATCTTTATATAAGATAGATATCCAAGTGTTCCATTAAAGTTTTCCTTTACCTCTAAATGTTGAGTTAGTACAGAAGTGAAGAACATTAATTTTCCTCTCCCCAATTGACAAGTCAACTATGTTGTAATATATCTTTCTTGTGGTCTATTGGTCTTTCCGGATTCCAGGACAAGAATTCATCTAGTCTTGTGGAGTATCCAGCTAGGTGCTGTTACTTGAGATAACATAACTTGGAGTAGGTTTGCAATTCCTCATATTAGCCAGGATGTAGCTATACAAAGGGGATCTTATTTGGGATTCGATTGGTCAGAGTTTATTTGTAGGAGGGAAATATCCTCATTCGAGCTTGTCCTGACAAACTCTGTACAGAGAGACCTTAGAGACTTTAGGATAGTGTCTAGTAGGCATTCAAATTCTCTCTAATAAGCATTCAAAGTGTGTGTGCGCGCGAGTGAAAAAAACAAATGGAAGGGTGAATATCATCTAAATACACCTGTATCTATAAAAACATGATCAAAGCAAGAACAAAGGCCGAGTGAATTAGTGCAAGTATTATACTCCGCCTTAGTTTGGCAGGTCCCTTCCTCATCTCAGCCTCATACAAAGTAAACCCACCCTCATTTAACAAATTGCCATCCCTTTTCTCTGCTTCCACCACTATTTTATTAAAACCAGCTGCCGGCGGCAGGCAATCCACCCCTCACACACACACACACACACACACACACACACACACAGACACCAGACATGTAGCACCAACATAAAATATAACTATCACATGATATATATTAAACGTTACATTAGATGGCTGTGATCAGTTGATGGATGCCGCCAGCATGTTGGTTCTCAGTGACATAGATTTTTCCAATATATTGGCTGTAACAAAGATGATAGTTCCAACCAGTGTCATATCCATGATCATTTAAGACTTTTATCAGAATTTCTTGTGAACACATTAGTCTGAATTGTTAGATGACTTCTACACATGAATTTGTTTCAACTGAATTTTAAAAACATTTATTCAACCCAAAAAAGACCTATGCCACTGTGATTAGGAGTCAGACTTTTTGGAAAGGGGATTACCTGGGTAGGGAGCTGTACAACAAGATGTTTGTTCCCATTTTATTTAAATTTCTGCATTTTTGTAATGTCAGGGAAACAGTAGCATGGTACAGTACTCAAAGGAAAGTGTTCTGAGAAAAGAAGCTATCAGTGTAGAAATCTTCCTGAATCTCAGGAACTCTATAGAAAAACAAGCACAGTCTCTCTCGTTCTCTCCCCCCCTTCTCTCTCTCGTTCTCTTCCCCCTCTCTCTCTATCTCTATCGTTCCTTTCCTCCCTCTCTCTCTATCGTTCCTTTCCTCCCTCTCTCTCTATCGTTCCTTTCCTCCCTCTCTCTCTATCGTTCCTTTCCTCCCTCTCTCTCTCTATCGTTCCTTTCCTCCCTCTCTCTCTCTATCGTTCCTTCATCTCTCTCTCTATCGTTCCTCCCTCGCTCTCTCTATCATTCCTCCCTCGCTCTCTCTATCGTTCCTTTCCTCCCTCTCTCTCTATCGTGCCTTTCCTCCCCCTCTCTCTCTATCGTTCCTTTCCTCCCTCTCTCTCTCTCTCTCTCTCTCTCTCTATCGTTCCTTTCCTCGCTCTCTCTCTCTATCGTTCCTTTCCTCGCTCTCTCTCTCTATCGTTCCTTTCCTCGCTCTCTCTCTCTATCGTTCCTTTCCTCGCTCTCTCTCTCTATCGTTCCTTTCCTCGCTCTCTCTCTCTATCGTTCCTTTCCTCCCTCCCTCTCTCTATTGTTCCTTTCCTCCCTCCCTCTCTCTATCGTTCCTTTCCTCCCTCCCTCCCTCTCTCTATCGTTCCTTTCCTCCCTCCCTCTCTCTCTCTATCGTTCCTTTCCTCCCTCTCTCTCTCTATCGTTCCTTTCCTCCCTCTCTATCGTTCCTTTCCTCCCCCTCCCTCTCTATCGTTCCTTTCCTCCCCCTCTCTCTCTATCGTTCCTTTCCTCCCCCTCTCTCTCTATCGTTCCTTTCCGCCCTCTCTCTCTCTCTATCGTTCCTTTCCTCCCTCTCTATCGTTTCTTTCCTCCCTCTCTCTGTCTCTATCGTTCTTTTCCTCGCTCTCTCTCTCTTTATCGTTTTTTCCCTTTCTCTTTCACTCGTAATTTTCCCTTTCTCTTTCTCTCGTTTTTTTAACTTTTCTCTTTCTCTCGTTTTTTTAACCTTTCTCTTTCTCTCGTTTTTTTTTAACCTTTCTCTTTCTCTCGTTTTTTTTAACCTTTCTCGTTCTCTCGTTTTTTCCCTTTCTCTTTCTCTCGTTTTTTCCCTTTCTCTTTCTCTCGTTTTTTCCCTTTCTCTTTCTCTCGTTTTTTCCCTTTCACTCGTTTATTTTCCCTTTCTCTTTCACTCGTTTTTTCCCCTTTCTCTCTTTTTTTCCCTTTCTCTTTCACTCGTTATTTTCGCTTTTTCTTTCTCTCGTTATTTTCCCTTTCTCTTTCTCTGGTTTTTTCCCCTTTCACTTTCTCTCGTTATTTTCCCTTTCTCTTTCACTCGTTATTTTCCCTTTCTCTTTCTCTCGTTTTTTCCCTTTCTCTTTCTCTCGTTTTTTCCCTTTCTCTTTCTCTCGTTATTTTCCCTTTCGCTTTCTCTCGTTATTTTCCCTTTCTCTTTCACTGTTTTTTTCCCTTTCACTCGTTTTTTTCCCTTTCTCTTTCTCTCGTTTTTTTCCTTTCTCTTTCTCTCGTTATTTGTCCCTTTCTCTTTCTCTCCCCTTTCTCTTTCACTCGTTATTTTCCCTTTCTCTTTCTCTCGTTATTTTCTCTTTCTCTTTCTCTCGTTATTTTCCCTTTCTCTCGTTTTTCCCCTTTCTCTTTCTCTCGTTTTTTTCCCTTTCTCTTTCTCTCGTTTTTTTCCCTTTCTCTTTCTCTCGTTATTTTCCCTTTCTCCTTCTCTCGTTATTTTCCCTTTCTCTCGTTATTTTCCCTTTCTCTCGTTATTTTCCCTTTCTCTTTCACTCGTTATTTCCCCCTTTCTCTTTCACTCGTTATTTCCCCCTTTCTCTTTCACTCGTTATTTCCCCCTTTCTCTTTCACTCGTTATTTCCCCCTTTCTCTTTCACTCGTTTTTTCCCCTTTCTCTTTCACTCGTTTTTTCCCCTTTCTCTTTCACTCGTTTTTTCCCCTTTCTCTTTCACTCGTTTTTTCCCCTTTCTCTTTCTCTCGTTTTTTTCCCCTTTCTCTTTCACTCGTTTTTTTCCCTTTCTCTTTCACTCGTTTTTTTCCCTTTCTCTTTTACACGTTTTTTCCCTTAATCTTTCACTCGTTTTTTCCCTTAATCTTTCACTCGTTTTTTCCCCATTTCTCTTTCACTCGTTTTTTCCCCTTTCTCTTTCATTCGTTTTTTCCCCTTTCTCTCGTTTTTTTCCCTTTCTCTCGTTATTTTCCCTTTCTCTCGTTTTTTCCCCTTTCTCTTTCTCTCGTTTTTTTCCCTTTCTCTTTCTCTCGTTTTTTTCCCTTTCTCTTTCTCTCGTTTTTTTCCCTTTCTCTTTCTCTCGTTATTTTCCCTTTCTCTTTCTCTCGTTATTTTCCCTTTCTCTTTCTCTCATTATTTTCCCTTTCTCTCGTTATTTTCCCTTTCTCTTTCTCTCATTTTTTTCCCTTTCTCTTTCTCTCGTTTTTTTCCCTTTCTCTTTCACTCGTTATTTCCCCCATTTCTCTTTCACTCGTTATTTCCCACTTTCTCTTTCACTCGTTATTTCCCCCTTTTTCTTTCTCTCGTTTTTTCCCCTTTCGCTTTCTCTCGTTATTTTCCCTTTCTCTTTCACTTGTTATTTTCCCTTTCTCTTTCTCTCGTATTTTCCCTCGCCCTTTCTCTCGTTTTTTCCCCTTTCTCTTTCTCTCGTTTTTTTCCCTTTCTTTTTCTCTCGTTTTTTTCTTTTTCTTTTTCTCTCGTTTTTTTCTTTTTCTCTTTCTCTCGTTTTTTCCCTTTTCTCTTTCTCCTGTTTTTTCCCTTTTCCCTTTCTCTTTTTTTCCCTTTCTCTTTCACTCGTATTTTTCCCTTTCTTATTAACTCGTTTTTTTCCCTTTCTCTCGTTTTTCCATTTTCTCTTTCTCTCGTTTTTTTCCTCTTTATCGTTCTCTCGTTTTTTTCCCTTTTTCTTTCTCTCGTTCTTTCCCCTTTCTCTTTTACTTGTTTTTTTTCCCTTTCTCTTTATCTCGTTTTTTTCCCTTTCTCTTTCTCTCGTTTTTTCCCCCTTTCTCTTTCTCTCGTTTTTTCCCCCTTTCTCTTTCTCTCGTTTTTTCCCCTTTTCTCTTTCTCTCGTTTTTCCCCCATTTTCTCTTTCTCTCGTTTTTTTTACCTTTTCTCTTTCTCTCGTTTTTTCCCTTTCTCTTTCTCTTGTTTTTTCCCTTTCCCTTTCTGTCGTTTTTTCCTTTTCTCCTTCACTCGTTTTTTCCCCTTTCTCTTTCTCTCGTTTTTTTCCCTTTCTCTTTCTCTCGTTTTTTTCCCTTTCTCTTTCTCTCGTTTTTTTCCCTTTCTCTTTCTCTCGTTATTTTCCCTTTCTCTTTCTCTCGTTATTTTACCTTTCTCTTTCTCTCATTATTTTCCCTTTCTCTCGTTATTTTCCCTTTCTCTTTCTCTCATTTTTTTCCCTTTCTCTTTCTCTCGTTTTTTCCCCTTTCTCTTTCACTCGTTATTTCCCCCATTTCTCTTTCACTCGTTATTTCCCACTTTCTCTTTCACTCGTTATTTCCCCCTTTTTCTTTCTCTCGTTTTTTCCCCTTTCGCTTTCTCTCGTTATTTTCCCTTTCTCTTTCACTTGTTATTTTCCCTTTCTCTTTCTCTCGTATTTTCCCTCGCCCTTTCTCTCGTTTTTTCCCCTTTCTCTTTCTCTCGTTTTTTTCCCTTTCTTTTTCTCTCGTTTTTTTCTTTTTCTTTTTCTCTCGTTTTTTCTTTTTCTTTTTCTCTCGTTTTTTTCTTTTTCTCTTTCTCTCGTTTTTTTCTTTTTCTCTTTCTCTCGTTTTTTCCCCCTTTCTCTTTCTCTCGTTTTTTCCCCCTTTCTCTTTCTCTCGTTTTTTCCCCTTTTCTCTTTCTCTCGTTTTTCCCCCATTTTCTCTTTCTCTCGTTTTTTTTACCTTTTCTCTTTCTCTCGTTTTTTCCCTTTCTCTTTCTCTTGTTTTTTCCCTTTCCCTTTCTGTCGTTTTTTCCTTTTCTCCTTCACTCGTTTTTTCCCCTTTCTCTTTCTCTCGTTTTTTTCCCTTTCTCTTTCTCTCGTTTTTTTCCCTTTCTCTTTCTCTCGTTTTTTTCCCTTTCTCTTTCTCTCGTTATTTTCCCTTTCTCTTTCTCTCGTTATTTTCCCTTTCTCTTTCTCTCGTTATTTTCCCTTTCTCTTTCTCTCATTATTTTCCCTTTCTCTCGTTATTTTCCCTTTCTCTTTCTCTCATTTTTTTCCCTTTCTCTTTCTCTCGTTTTTTCCCTTTCTCTTTCACTCGTTATTTCCCCCATTTCTCTTTCACTCGTTATTTCCCACTTTCTCTTTCACTCGTTATTTCCCCCTTTTTCTTTCTCTCGTTTTTTCCCCTTTCGCTTTCTCTCGTTATTTTCCCTTTCTCTTTCACTTGTTATTTTCCCTTTCTCTTTCTCTCGTATTTTCCCTCGCCCTTTCTCTCGTTTTTTCCCCTTTCTCTTTCTCTCGTTTTTTTCCCTTTCTTTTTCTCTCGTTTTTTTCTTTTTCTTTTTCTCTCGTTTTTTTCCTTTTCTTTTTTCTCTCGTTTTTTTCTTTTTCTCTTTCTCTCGTTTTTTTCTTTTTCTCTTTCTCTCGTTTTTTTCCTTTTCTCTTTCTCTCGTTTTTTTCCTTTTCTCTTTCTCTCGTTTTTTCCCTTTTCTCTTTCTCCTGTTTTTTCCCTTTTCCCTTTTCTCTTTCTCTTTTTTTCCCTTTCTCTTTCACTCGTATTTTTCCCTTTCTTATTAACTCGTTTTTTTCCCTTTCTCTCGTTTTTCCATTTTCTCTTTCTCTCGTTTTTTTCCCCTTTATCGTTCTCTCGTTTTTTTCCCTTTTTCTTTCTCTCGTTCTTTCCCCTTTCTCTTTTACTCGTTTTTTTTCCCTTTCTCTTTATCTCGTTTTTTTCCCTTTCTCTTTCTCTCGTTTTTTCCCCCTTTCTCTTTCTCTCGTTTTTTCCCCCTTTCTCTTTCTCTCGTTTTTTCCCCTTTTCTCTTTCTCTCGTTTTTCCCCCATTTTCTCTTTCTCTCGTTTTTTTTACCTTTTCTCTTTCTCTCGTTTTTTCCCTTTCTCTTTCTCTTGTTTTTTCCCTTTCCCTTTCTGTCGTTTTTTCCTTTTCTCCTTCACTCGTTTTTTCCCCTTTCTCTTTCACTCGTTATTTTCCCTTTCTCTTTCACTCGTTATTTTCCCTTTCTCTTTCACTCGTTATTTTCCCTTTCTCTTTCACTCGTTATTTTCCCTTTCTCTTTCACTCGTTATTTTCCCTTTCTCTTTCACTCGTTATTTTCCCTTTCTCTTTCACTCGTTATTTTCCCTTTCTCTTTCACTCGTTATTTTCCCTTTCTCTTTCTCTCGTTATTTTCCCTTTCTCTTTCTCTCGTTATTTTCCCTTTCTCTTTCTCTCGTTATTTTCCCTTTCTCTCGTTATTTTCCCTTTCTCTTTCTCTCGTTATTTTCCCTTTCTCTTTCTCTCGTTATTTTCCCTTTCTCTTTCTCTCGTTATTTTCCCTTTCTCTTTCTCTCGTTATTTTCCCTTTCTCTTTCTCTCGTTATTTTCCCTTTCTCTTTCTCTCGTTTATTTCCCTTTCTCTTTCTCGCGTTATTTTCCCTTTCTCTCGTTATTTTCCCTTTCTCTTTCTCTCGTTATTTTCCCTTTCTCTTTCTCTCGTTTTTTCCCTTACACTTTCTCTCGTGTTTTTCCCTTTATCTTTCTCTCGTTTTTTTCTCCTTTGTCTTTCTCTCGTTTTTTTCCCTTTCTCTTTCTTTCGTTTTTTTCCCTTTCTCTTTCTCTCGTTTTTTTTCCTTTCTCTTTCTCTCGTTATTTTCTCTTTCTCGTTTTTTTCTCTTTCTCTCGTTTTTCCCTTTCTCTTTCTCTCGTTTTTTCCCTTCTCTCTCTGTCGGTTTTTCCCTTCTCTCTCTGTCGGGTTTTCCCTTCTCTCTCTCTCTCGTTTTGTCCTTTCTCTCTCTCTCGTTTTGTCCTTTCTCTCTCTCTCGTTTTTTCATTTTCTCTCTCTCTCGTTTTTTCCTTTTCTCTCTCTCACGGGTTTTTCCTTTCTCTCTCTCCTAGATTTTTGTATCCCTTTCTCTCTCTCAGTTGTTAGTCTCCCTTTCTCTCTCTCAGTTTTTTGTCTCCCTTTCTCTCTTCTGGTTTTTGTCTCCCTTTCTCTCTATTGGTTTTTTGTCTCCCTTTCTCTCTCCTGGTTTTTGTCTCCCTTTCTCTCTCCTGGTTTTTGTCTCCCTTTCTCTCTCCTGGTTTATATTCTCCCTTTCTCTCTCCTGGTTTATATTCTCCCTTTCTCTCTGCTGGTTTTTTGTCTCCCTTTCTCTCTCCTGTTTTTTTGTCTCCCTTTCTCTCTTCTGTTTTTTTTTGTCTCCCCTTTCTCTCTCTCCTGTTTTTTTTTGTCTCCCTTTTCTCTCTCTCCTGTTTTTTTTGTATCCCTTTATCTCTCCTAGATTTTAGTATCCCTTTATCTCTCCTAGATTTTAGTATCCCTTTCTCTCTCCTAGATTTTTGTATCCCTTTCTCTCTCCTAGATTTTTGTCTAATCTTCTCTCTCCTAGATTTTTGTCTAATCTTATCTCTCCTAGATTTTTGTCTAATCTTCTCTCTCCTAGTTTTTTGCCTCCCCTGCTCTCTCCTAGTTTTTTGTCCTCCCTTCTCTCTCTTAGATTGTTATATCCCCTTCTCTCTCTTAGATTGTTATATCCCCTTCTCTCTCCTAGATTTTTGTCTCACTTTCTCTCTCCTAGATTTGTGTCTCCGTTTCTCTCTCCTAGATTATTGTATCCTTTTCTCTCTCCTAGATTATTGTATCCTTTTCTCTCTCCTAGATTTTTGTATCCTTTTCTCTCTCCTAGATTTTTGTATCCTTTTCTCTCTCCTAGATTTTTGTATCCTTTTCTCTCTCCTAGATTTTTGTATCCCTCTCTCTCTCCTAGATTTTTGTATCCCTCTCTCTCTCCTAGATTTTTGTTTTCCTTTCTCTATCCTAGTTTTTTTGTCTCCTTTTCTCGCTCCTAGATTTTTGTCTCCTTTTCTCTGTCCTAGATTTTTGTCTCCATTTTCTCTGTCCTAGATTTTTGTCTCCTCATCTCTCTCCTAGATTTTTGTATCTCTTTCTCTCTCCTAGATTTTTGTCTCCCTTTCTCTCTCCTAGATTTTTGTCTCCCTTTCTCTCTCCTAGATTTTTGTCTCCCTTTCTCTCTCCTAGATTTTTGTCTCCCTTTCTCTCTCCTAGATTTTTGTCTCCCTTTCTCTCTCCTAGATTTTTGTCTCCCTTTCTCTAGCTTAGATTTTTGTCTCCCTTTCTTACTCCTAGAATTTTGTCTCCCTTTTACTCACTTAGTATTTTGTCTCCCTTTCTCTCTCCTAGTTTTTTGTCTCTCTTTCTCTCTCCTAGTTTTTTGTCTCACTTTCTCTCTCTTGTGTTTTTGTCTCCCTTTCTCTCTCCTGGTTTTTTGTCTCTCTTTCACTCTCCTGGTTTTTTGTCCTTTTCCTCTATTTCTCTTTCTCTCGTTCCTTTTCCTCTATTTCTCTTTCTCTCGTTCCTTTTCTTCTATTTCTCTCTCGTCCCTTTTCTTCTATTTCTCTCTCGTTCCTTGTCCTTTCTCTCTTTCGTTCCTTTTCCTCTCTCTCTCTCGTTCCTTTTCCTCTCTCTCTCGTTCCTTTTCCTCTCTCTCTCGTTCCTTTTCCTCTCTCTCTCGTTCCTTTTCCTCTCTCTCTCGTTCCTTTTCGTCTCTCTTGTTCCTTTTCCTATCTCTCTCGTTCCTTTTCCTCTCTCTCTCGTTCCTTTTCCTCTCTCTCTCGTTCCCTTTCCTCTCTCTCTCTTGTTTCTTTTCCTCTCTCTCTCTCGTTTCTTTTCCTCTCTCTCTCTCTCTTGTTCCTTTTCTTCTCTCTCTCTCTCGTTCCTTTTCCTCTCTCTCTCTCTTGTTCCTTTTCTTCTCTCTCTCTCTTGTTCCTTTTCTTCTCTCTCTTTCTTGTTCCTTTTCTTCTCTCTCTTTCTTGTTCCTTTTCTTCTCTCTCTCTCTTGTTCCTTTTCTTCTCTCTCTCTCTTGTTCCTTTTCTTCTCTCTCTCTCTTGTTCCTTTTCTTCTCTCTCTCTCTTGTTCCTTTTCTTCTCTCTCTCTCTTGTTCCTTTTCTTCTCTCTCTCTCTTGTTCCTTTTCTTCTCTCTCTCTCTTGTTCCTTTTCTTCTCTCTCTCTCTCTTGTTCCTTTTCTTCTCTCTCTCTCTCTTGTTCCTTTTCTTCTCTCTCTCTCTTGTTCCTTTTCTTCTCTCTCTCTCTTGTTCCTTTTCTTCTCTCTCTCTCTTGTTCCTTTTCTTCTCTCTCTCTCTTGTTCCTTTTCTTCTCTCTCTCTCTTGTTCCTTTTCTTCTCTCTCTCTCTTGTTCCTTTTCTTCTCTCTCTCTCTCTTGTTCCTTTTCTTCTCTCTCTCTCTCTTGTTCCTTTTCTTCTCTCTCTCTCTTGTTCCTTTTCTTCTCTCTCTCTCTTGTTCCTTTTCTTCTCTCTCTCTCTTGTTCCTTTTCTTCTCTCTCTCTCTTGTTCCTTTTCTTCTCTCTCTCTCTTGTTCCTTTTCTTCTCTCTCTCTCTTGTTCCTTTTCTTCTCTCTCTCTCTTGTTCCTTTTCTTCTCTCTCGGTCCTTTACCTCTCTCTCGGTCCGTTTCTTTTCCTCTCTCTCTCTCTCGGTCCGTTTCTTTTCCTCTCTCTCTCTCTCGGTCCGTTTCTTTTCCTCTCTCTCTCGGTCCGTTTCTTTTCCTCTCTCTCTCGGTCCGTTTCTTTTCCTCTCTCTCTCTCTCGGTCCGTTTCTTTTCCTCTCTCTCTCTCTCGGTCCGTTTCTTTTCCTCTCTCTCTCTCTCGGTCCGTTTCTTTTCCTCTCTCTCTCGGTCCGTTTCTTTTCCTCTCTCTCTCTCTCGGTCCGTTTCTTTTCCTCTCTCTCTCTCTCTCGGTCCGTTTCTTTTCCTCTCTCTCTCTCTCGGTCCGTTTCTTTTCCTCTCTCTCTCTCTCGGTCCGTTTCTTTTCCTCTCTCTCTCTCTCGGTCCGTTTCTTTTCCTCTCTCTCTCTCGGTCCGTTTCTTTTCCTCTCTCTCTCTCTCGGTCCGTTTCTTTTCCTCTCTCTCTCTCTCGGTCCGTTTCTTTTCCTCTCTCTCTCTCTCGGTCCGTTTCTTTTCCTCTCTCTCTCTCTCGGTCCGTTTCTTTTCCTCTCTCTCTCGGTCCGTTTCTTTTCCTCTCTCTCTCTCGGTCCGTTTCTTTTCCTCTCTCTCTCTCGGTCCGTTTCTTTTCCTCTCTCTCTCTCTCGGTCCGTTCCTTTTCCTCTCTCTCTCTCTCGTTCCTTTTCCTCTCTCTCTCTCGTTCCTTTTCCTCTCTCTCTCTCTCGTTCCTTTTCCTCTCTCACTTGTTCCTTTTCCTCTCTCACTTGTTCCTTTTCCTCTCTCTCTTGTTCCTTTTCCTCTCTCTCTCGTTCCTTTTCCTCTCTCTCTCGTTCCTTTTCCTCTCTCTCTCGTTCCTTTTCCACTCTCTCTCGTTTCTTTTCCACTCTCTCTCGTTTCTTTTCCACTCTCTCTCTCTCTCTTGTTCTTTTCCTCTCTCTCTTGTTCTTTTCCTCTCTCTTGTTCTTTTCCTCTCTCTGTTGTTTTTTTTCCTCTATCTCTCTGTTATTTTTCTCTATCTCTCTGTTTCTTTTTCTCTATCTCTCGTTTCTTTTCCTCTCTCTCTCTCGTTTCTTTTCCTCTCTCGTTGTCTTTCCTCTCTTTCTCTTTTGTTGTCTCTTCCTTCTTTCTCTCTCGTTGTTTTTCCTCTCTTCCTCTCTCGTTGTCTTTCCTCTCTTCCTCTCTCGTTGTCTTTCCTCTCTTTCCTCTCTCGTTGTCTTTCCTGTCTTTCCTCTCTCGTTGTCTTTTCTCTCTCGTTGTCTTTCCTCTTTCTCTCTCCTCTCTTTCTCTCTCGTTGTCTTTCCTTTCTTTCTCTCGTTGTCTTTCCTTTCTTTCTCTCGTTGTCTTTTCTTTTCTTTCTCTCGTTGTCTTTTCTTTTCTTTCTCTCGTTGTCTTTTCTTTTCTTTCTCTCGTTGTCTTTCCTTTCTTTCTCTCATTGTCTTTTCTCTCTTTCTCTCTCGTTCTATTTCCTCTCTTTTTATCTCGTTCCATTTTTCTCTCTTTTTCTCTCGTTCTATTTCCTCTCTTTCTCTATTGTTATCTATCCTCTCGCTGTCAATCGTTCTCTATTCTCTTTTCTCTTTCATTCTCTTTTTTTTTTCATCATTTTTATTCTCTTTTTTTTCCTATCATTTTCTTTTCTTTCTCTCTCTTTTATTTTTACTTTTCGTTCTTTCTACCCTCTCGTTCTCTTACCTTTCGTTCTTTCTACCCTCTCGTTGTTTTCCCTCTCTTTTTAACTCTCATTGTCTTCCCCTCTCTTTAACTCTCGTTGTCTTCCTCCCCTCTCTCTCATTGTCTTCCTCCCCTCTCTCTCGTTGTCTTCCTCCCCTCTCTCTCTCGTTGTCTTCTGCATTTCTCACTCTTCCCCATTTCTCTCTCTTTCTCTCTCCTTTCTATCGTTTCACTTTTCTCTCTCATTTCATTCATGATGTAATCCGGTGCGCACGAGAATAAACAAAACAATCGACAGAATTTTAGCAGCATAATATAAACAATGCGAAGGCTAAGAAGAAACAGTTATAGAATGTTTGCTTTGCATGTTAAATCCTTAGCAATTGATGAATCTAGATATCTTAGCTTACCTTGGTGTTGATTCTAGATTTTTGTTTTTTAATTTCGTTTCTAGCACCATCACTTCACTTATGTAATGCTGGATAAGAAGTTCAGTTGGACATTGTGCAACCCTTGCTTCACTAATAACTGTCTATTGCAGAAAGACTCTTTTAATGGTGATCTATTGTATCTTAAGACAGGAGGGGACCTTCTGTTTTCCCTCTATATCTCAACATTTGCATTAGAAAAATCTAAAGGTACTAAAAATATGCGTCTCCTTATCTATGTTTTCTCACCATATATTTTAAGTGAGTATTACTTTCCTGCCTCCTCCCCGGGTATGATGTGATACAATGGTATTGTGTGTCTTTGTGTATGTATGTGGTGGTGGTGGGGTCTGGCATGTAGGGCCAGTTGTCAAAAATAGCTTGAAAGTTTCCTCACCTGAGGCAATAAGCTTATTTATCCCCCCATCCTTTTCAAGGGTTCCTGTCTGGAAGGAAGGTCTTCTGGGACTGTGCCATACATATTTTTAAACTACTCTAGCTCCATGAATGTAAAAGTTTCTGTAAACGTTTAATATTAAAGTAATTTAGATTAGATCATTTTTTGTCTGTCTGATATCATGAAGAGTGAGCACGTGTCTTATCAAAGGGAATTTGTAAGTGAGTAATTAGCACCGGCTGGGTGAGAAAACAAACTCGAAACAGCAGCCGACTGGGAACAACTGTTTTGTTACCTTCTGCACTGACGAACACACAAATTAATATGGAATCAACTTCGTTCTACACCATTCTTTGACAATGGCTTTCATCTTTTCTCATCTTTTTGATTGCAACTTCAGCGCTTGTGCACTTCTACGTGTTGATCTTGACTATTTTACAGAGTGACTCAAAATTAAATGCCACCCATGGAATCGTTAATAAAATTCACAATCCTTTCTGAAATCCAACAATATTTGCTACAAATAAACTTCACTTGTCCACCTAGTTTCACTTATGAATGTCCAACAGTCTTTAATTTATTACTATTTAATAATATGCTCCAAATATGCATTTCTGTGTTGGAAGCACACCTGGATACAACTGATTTGGGCTGTAGTCGTCCCCTTCAGTTCAGGAATAGTCTGGGGATTGTCTATTTCTCGACTTTTGTCATTGTTAGCTTTCGCCCGGCAAAATCAATATTTCATTCTGACTAGCCATTTTCTTTTGTATGTGTTGGTCCATAAGAACAAAAAAATTTAATTTCTTTGAAAATATATTTTATCTTACTCAGAATGTTTTGCCAAAGTAAGCCATTTTTGTTATCAGCAGCAAATTTTGCTACTAATAGTAAATACTAATGATAGATTATTGCATCTATTATTAATAAATAATAGTTGAATAATATGATATTATAACTATAGAAATAGATGTGCAAAAAATTAGGAAATCTCTTGGAGCTTTCAACATTCACTTCTACAATATGTAACATCACACGGTGTCAAAAATAATTACACTTCATATCTCAGCATACTGCATTCTTATGGAAAAATGCAAATGACATCCTACACATGGTTGTTTAGCAAGTACTTTATCTATATAAAGTTAGTTTCGCAGTGAATTCTGTACAAATATATAAACATATGTTTAGATATTTGTACAGAATTCACTGCTAAACTATTTAATCGATAATTATAAATTTTTTAACACAGCGGACGACGGAAAGCAGGGTAAATCCTGATATTGCGCTTGTCAGTCAGAATGTCACCCGATTGAGCAAAAAGCTGGTATTGGAGCCACTACTCAAACCACAACACCGCCACAACATTGGCATCACAACCATTGGTGAAATGACACCAGCTACAGTTCCATTTCAAAGGAGAGTCAATTTTGAGAAAGCGAACTGGCCTACCTTCCAAGAAGAACTTGAAAGGAAGAATGCCCATCTCCCAGCAGACCCAAAAAACTATGACAGCTTAACCAGGTTTGTGCACCAAGCAGCCCGGAAGAACATCCCAAAACACTGTTGCACTCAATACATATCATGACTCGATGCCCAAAGCAGCAAGTTATATGAGCAATACCAACATATAAGTTACACCAACATTACCTTTTCTAAATATAAGTTACACCAACATTACCTTTTCTAAATATAAGTTACACCAACATTACCTTTTCTAAATATAAGTTACACCAACATTACCTTTTCTAAATATAAGTTACACCAACATTACCTTTTCTAAATATAAGTTACACCAACATTACCTTTTCTAAATATAAGTTACACCAACATTACCTTTTCTAAATATAAGTTACACCAACATTACCTTTTCTAAATATAAGTTACACCAACATTACCTTTTCTAAATATAAGTTACACCAACATTACCTTTTCTAAATATAAGTTACACCAACATTACCTTTTCTAAATATAAGTTACACCAACATTACCTTTTCTAAATATAAGTTACACCAACATTACCTTTTCTAAATATAAGTTACACCAACATTACCTTTTCTAATTATAAGTTACACCAACATTACCTTTTCTAAATATAAGTTACACCAACATTACCTTTTCTAAATATAAGTTACACCAACATTACCTTTTCTAATTATAAGTTACACCAACATTACCTTTTCTAATTATAAGTTACACCAACATTACCTTTTCTAAATATAAGTTACACCAACATTACCTTTTCTAATTATAAGTTACACCAACAAACGTTTCAAACTAGAAAGTAAAAGAAAAAATGTATAAAAGAAATAGAAAGGAGAAAGAAAACGTCTCATTATGGAAATAGATTCAAGGCAGAGGAATTGTCTGACTTTCTCAATTCCCCATAATACTTGAAATAGATTTGTCTAAATTGTGTGATGGGATGGATATCTCTCTCTATATATATATATATACACACATTGCTCTTTATTATACAGTGGAGGATATGCTATTTTTTTTTCTGACAGCATATGTAAGTTTACTTATTTACTAGTATATTGCATTATTTGTGTATGTATATACATATACATACATAGGTTCTTTTCTGAAGATGTTCATGAAATTGCTTCTTATATGCATACATATCATAAAAGTTGACATGATTTTGCATGATTTTCTGTGTATTCATCAGTGTTTTGCTTTCCATTAGAATTATTACATTAATTACATACTGAAACCATAAGGGATCTTCATGACAAACTTGGCATAATTCTAGGCAATAGTTTTACAGCCTATAAGTGCTTATTCTTTTTGATATTGGTCGCATTATGTGTTGTAGTACTAAACGTTTTAACCACCGGTGACACAACAAAGCTGGTGTCTCAAAGATCAATAAAAGTTTTAAAGTATTTTGTTTTTGTGAATCCTTCTTGTAAAAACATTGGTTATGTAAATTGGAATGTACATAGTAAAGATAAATAAAAAATTTATTTATTCTGCATATTTTGGGCATCTCTTATTTTAATCAACTAGCATGGCTACTGGGCATTGCCTGAGAGCATTTACAAAATAGAAAAATAAAAAAGGTGCGTGTAACATTTAAAAAAAACAAAAAAACATCTCTCTATATATCCTCCTCTCTATCACTGTCTCTCTCTACTTCCTCTCTCCTTTCTTTTATCTCCTTTATCTCTTTATCCCCCTCTCTCTCTATCCCTCTCCTCTCTCTATCCCCTCCCAGTACCATTTCATATCAAAGGTTTATGGAAAAAAATGTCTTCCCCTTTCTGACTAATTTTGTTCCTGTTGACCCTCAAAAGAATGAATATTACAGAAAGATGTGTTCATATTCTGTCCGAGGCAATGCTAAAAAAGAATGCATCAGCTTGAGTGTCTGTGTAGTTTCTGACTTTTAGTTGGACACACACACACACACAAACAACTGCCCTTATATAATAGATTATTTAATTTCAACTTTTAATGAAAAACAAAAATATATAACAAAGTAATATATATCTATTAGTAGAATACCTGTCCCAGGACGGGTATAAACAATAAATATAGCATTAGTTTAAAATTTTAATGTTTTTTAAAATTTCTTTTGGGGGTATAGTACGGTTTCAGTGGCGCCTCCCTAAATGGTATAGTTAAAAAAATTTTTAAATGTGCCCACATCATTCTTTGTTGCCTAGAATACATATTCATAATAAGTTCAATAGTTTAGGATTTTACCAAGCACATACATATTATTGATGCTCACATGTAAATACTGACCCTTTTAAAAATGTATTACTGAATATAACTCAAAATTTGATGGAGATCAATAGTTTTCTCTATTAAATTTTTTGTATCTAACTTATTTTAAAGGCTTTTTGAGGGGGGGGGCGCACCCCCTAAATGTTAACATTTGCAAAAAAAAAATAATGTGCCCATGTTACTCGCTGTATTTTTTAGAATATGTATTCCAAAATTCATAATGATCTGTTCATTAGTTAAGGAAATTACTCTGTGCATATATATATATATATATATATATATATATATATATATATTGGGGTCGCCAAAAAGTTTGTTCGTTTTTGAATGTCATCTTTCCGGCATACTAAAGATCGTTTTATATTCCTATTCTTGAAATCCTGTATTTGGTGTAGCGAGTATGTTGATGTCAGTGTGTAATAATCCTCCGAGCTGAGGAGTTCTTGCATTTTTGCTGGTATTTCAGGTTTTGAAATGGAAGATCAAGCAGAGCACTACCGATATCTGATGCTTTTTTTTGTTACAGAAACCTGCCATGTGTATGGGGAGAATGCTGTTACAGCAGGGTGTGCCAGAAATGGTTTGCTCGATTCTGAAACTTTTAACTTTTTCTAATCTATACCCAACGGTGTAGGTAACATAAGTAAATACCTTTGTTGTTTATAAAAAGATTTTGTTTTCCTTTTGTTGGATGTCCGTGTTGCTACAAAAATATTATAGGAGTTTGTTACTATCTATGCTAAGATAGGCTTTTATAGATTTTTAGTTGTTCTAAAGATCCACTCAAGAAATCACGAACGGGAAGGGATGACAGTGAAAAAAAGCGTGATGAGACGAAAAGAAATCTAATTGTATAGTGGATTTAGTTTTTGAAGTTACACTTGTGCACTTGCATGATCTGATATTGTTTTATTGTCTTCTCGTCTTTTCACTTCATGCCTTTGCAGACTGACTGCCTGACAGAACTTAGAAACTTTTACTATGAATTATTTAAGAATTTATTTATTAAAAAAAAAATTTTTTTTTGAACGATTTATATTAAAGTTTCTTTTAGGATGTCTAATTCCTTTTAATTTTTTCTTATTTTTATTCATTCGATTGCTTAAAAAAATTTTAAAAGGGAACTTTTTTTATTTCCCCTAATCAATAAAAAAAATGTGCCTGGACATATTTCATGTTTAATCGGCTTCACAGTTCTCAAAAAAGGAACACCACGTGCTAGTAGAATTTTTAACAATTCTTTCTTTTTTTTATTAAACGGAAAAATTTAACACTTTTCTTCCTTCCTTTTTATCAATTCTTTTGTTCCAATTTCTTTATCTATTTTTAAAATGTTCTTTTTCATACCACTCATCTCCATTTATTTATTCATTTCCTCCAACAAAACATCCCCTTCTCCATTTCTATAAAGAATTTTAAAAACTAAAGCAAAATAATGAACTTAAAAAACAACCAAAAAGACTCTTTTCTATCCAAGTGTTGTCGTTTTTCTTTTTTCTATATTGTCATCTTAAATGCTTGTTCACTATTGAATTAAAACTCTCCTTGTTGGATGTCTTATATCTTCGAGGGTTAGAGTAAGGACAAGAGTTGAGGAGTGCAGGGAATGAGGGTGGAGATCCGATTTTGGTGAAACATTCTACACTCTTATAACCAGTTCTGTTTGTGTGTCTGATGATGATTTGAAGGACATGAAATTCACCAGCCTCTCTCCTTCCCCTGATATTATCTTGCAAAATATCTTTAAATGTCACGAATTGCCCATCCGGAAAATTCTTAAGGACAATGATTTCTGTATTTGGCAATTTCTTTGAAAACACTCAAAAGAAAAAGGAAGCAATTAAAAAACAAAACACTTTGGTGTTCAATTGACAAACTTGGGGACATTGATAGCAATTTCAAAGGCCTTTTTTTTGTTCTCGTTTTATGATTTTTCTTCTCTTATTTTATTTTATAATTTTCTCCAATGTTGAATGAAGTCAGCTTTTCATTTACTTTGGTAGGTATTAATAAATCTAATACTCCTAATGATGATGATGATGATGATCGGGTTTCTCATTCTTTCTAACACATAAATCGAAATAGTTTTGTCTCGTTGCTGAAATAAATAAAATGTAAAAAAAAAAAAAATTAAAAAATTATTAAAATATAAAATGTTCTGCTAATAGAATTCTACCAAATCTTCTGTATGTGATCAAAATTAACATTACACCTATATACCAAAAGTGGAGAAGTCGAAGGTCAGAAAAATGTCGGAAGGATATGGGATTTATTTAAGATAGGGACTTAATTATCAGTATTTCCAGCTAAAGTATTGCTGGACAATCACCTAGAGATGGTGTTTCAAAACTAGGTTAGTGTCAGAAAAGGCATCCCAGCTGTAAAATTCTGACTCAATTAAGGAAATGACTTCTAAAGAAAATTGGTTGCATTTCAGGCTGTGCTGTTTATAAAGACCTGACTGGAGATAGATTAGTTTTGAAGTCAATTTCTAAAAGGCGTCCATCACATAAAACGGACATTAAATCAAATATGATGATTACATAAGCAAACATATAACAGGATTTATATGTTTAAAAGTAATACACCAAAAATATGCAAAAATATGTCAAACTTATGGTCATAATGAAAATTGATCTTACCACACATGTGTAGAAATCTGGTCTTTAAAAACACATTAACAGAACAAAAAAGGAGACTGACTGAATGTTGTCTCAAAGGCACCTCGTCAGAACTAGTGGTGAGGAAATGACTGAACGCATGTCAACAGAACGGCCCTACACAGTAGACAAATGATATCACTTTGGTGGTTAAACCAAAATGTGTAAAAAAGAGAATGAACTTCGGAGTCATGACTTACATTTGTGACCACGTTTTCTGTGTCGTCATGTGATCTGGGACTCCATATATAAGGAAAAAGCAGCCCCAACAATAATACTAGTCATTGATGACTAAATGTATGTTTCACAAGATTATTTTGGTTATGACATACTGACATTCATGTATTAACAGTTTTCAGGATCAACTTTCATATATACACATATCTGCCACTGCTTGAGTTGGTATTGTTCATGCCAGTCTGGGATACGTCCTCAACAATCAGTCTGACAGTGGTTTTGTTGCTGTAGGGCTGAGGTAGAGTTTTGTCTAATCCTAGGTCCATCCTTCCAGGCTTTACCATCTCTCTTTGAGAAGTAGTTAGTTTATTGCTAATCGCCTGAGACACTCCTACCAGGGAATGCCAACGGGACTGCTCAGTTATATATTGTAGGCCAGAGTGCATTTGCTTTTAAAAACCTCATCTGACTGTCTAATCTCCTGAACAGGAGATAAATAATACCTACATACACACCCAGACAACTTGGTGCGAATTAATGAATACTCTTAACTAATAAATGCTCCAATTTTGATGTGCCTCACAGGATTCGAACCTGCGACATAAACATTATCAGTGGAAAGCACACAAAACGACTGCTATTTTAAAGTTAATTTTTGGTGCTTCCTTACTTTTATAAATTGTTATTTTCAAAAAGAAAAAAATTGCGTTAATAATTAAAAAGCAACAAAATGCTAGTATATGATGCCAAAAATGATAATTATACCTACTAATGCTGATGAACATATTATATCATGATAATAATAATAGTGAAAGAAAACTAGAATTATATAACACAAAAATAATCTCTATCTATATATAGTTAGGTATGTGTATATGTAAAAGGAACAAAGAGGGGCTGGAAGCTCTTCATGAAGATTCAGATACCTCTATTTTTTGTGAAATTTTAACAATAGGTATAATAATTTAAGTTTCTTTGGACTATTTTAAAGATGTTTAAGGGCATAATATGGACACAACGTCCTATTTGAAAATTCAAATATTGCAGATTTGCATTAACTTTGGACACCAATTAAGCAAAATTCCCTGAATTTCAATTTCTTAAGACACCTTCAGCTTTAGCCTTAAATTATAGGCATTTTCTTGAATTAAAGATTCTAGACACAAGGTTTAGTATCATATCTTGATTTTAATCTTCGTAAGGGGACATAGAAGTGGTGCAACACTGTTCTATTCTGCGGAATTTATTTTACTTGTACTAGAACGGGTATTCTAGTTTGCTTGTAAATTCAATGTTTCTTTTTTTTTTTAATTAACGAAAACTAAAGAGTTCAAGTTAAAAAAAAAAAAAAGAAGCGATACATGTTAAAAAAAAAAATGCTAAAAACTATCAATCTTTGTGTCTTTAAATGTTGGCCATCTTTTTTCACAAAAGACTAACTCCAATTAATAATGACAAAGATTTAAATATTTCTTTGTTTCTAGCATTTTTAATTATGTATCTCTTATTTTATCGTTATAATCAGCTAATTTGAATAGACTCCAATACCTAGTTTTGGCTTGGAGCAAAAAAAATACACTTCATAAACGTAATTTAAGAATTTTACAAAAAATTTCACATGAGCAATATTCTTTATAAAATAACAAGATTTGGCACAAGGCCAACATTTGGTGGGGAGAAATGGAGGTTGTCTGTCATCCTTTTTGTCTATTCTCTAAACTAGTTCTAGTCACCATAATACCACATTCACTCTATGGGTAATTCTAAAAGTAATTTAACAGACTTTGGTTTTGTCTACAGCAGTATATTATTATATTATGTGCAATTATGAGCTTCAATAACTTGACACAACAGTTGTATCTGAATGATTGATGCTGCGCTTCCCGTAAATACTCATTATTATACAAAGTTGATGATCAGATTTCAATCTTTACTGATCAGTAATCGTAGACATTTTCCTGATGAGCTTTCGGTGTTTCTTTTTTGTTTTTCAATCTACAATTTTGTATGTGGGGCGAAAAAGAAGTTGACTTGGGAAGAGATGATGTGTTTGTGTGAGCTTTAAAATAATTTGAAAAGTAATAAACGTTTTCAGCCATATAAATGCCGTCACTTGATCAGAAATCCATAGCAGAGGTGAGTTTACAGATATTTGGCAAATGCTTCAATTTCGTTGGTTAATCATTTACATTAATATAGATCTCTGTATGTATGTATGTATGTATGTATCAATATCCGGGGAAAATGTAACTCCAGACATGATGGTACACTATGAAGTTTTCTTTATTATTTATTTTTAGATTTTTTTCTAAAAAATATATTATAGTTTCTTTAATATATTAATATATATATATTTTAGCCATTTTGATCTTTTGGGATCTCTAATGACCTTTATAGTCTAACTAGCCTAGAAGGATGATATCATAGTGACCAAACATATACTACACTGATCCCCAAAGGAGGAGGTAATGACTAAAAGGATGGTATCATGACGAACAAACATATACTACACTACCCCCTCTCCCCAAAAAAGGAAGAGTTAATACCTGGCAGGATGATATGACAACAGAACAGATACTACACCCCCCCCCCCCCCCCCCAAAAAAAAAACAAAAAAAAGAGATGGTAATCCTGAAAGGATGGTATCATGAGGAACGAACCTTTATTATACTGCCCCCTCCCCAAAGTAATGTCTGGGAGGAATGTGTCATGGCAAATGAAAATATACTACACTACCCCTCATAAGAAGAGGTACCCCCCCCCCCCCAAAAAAAAAAGATGTGGTAATGACTGGGGGGATTGTATCATGCACAAACAAATATATTCTACACTGGCCCTCAAAGGAAGAGGTAATGCCTGGTAGGATGGTATCATAACAGAACAGATACCACATTACTCACTCCAAAAAGGAGAAGGTAATGCCTGCAAGGATGATATCATGACAACAAAACAGATACAACACTCTCCTCCCTCAAAAAGGGGAAAGTAGTCCTTGGGAAAATGGTTTTATGACAACAAAACAGATAATACATTACTTCCTCCCCAGAAGAGGATGTAATACCTTGGAACTTCACTATGACAATGTTGAGCGTACCTACAGAAGATAGAAAGCCAAAATACACACTAGTATAAATTAGAAGTTGGCCTACGAAGGTCGGCAATAAGAGTATTGCACTAGTATGAATTAACAGAGAAAAACATAGGTGTTTCATTAAACCAAAAACCGATAAAAGTAGATAAAGGTACCACTTGATCTACAACGACAGCTTAGATTGTCACTGTTGTATGAAGGTAGCGCCCACTGCATAAGATAGATATTCACCGGTTGCTACGATGTTTGAGTTTGGTTGGAAAGAATGTCACATTCCGACCCAGGTTGTGGCTTGGACACGAGGCAGGTGTGATTTGAACCAATAAGGGCCTCCCAAGCACTCACCAACGAGTTGGTTCGGTGGACATAAGTTAGGAGAACTTATGGCCATTGGTGGAATTACATTTTATCGGATGAGGGGGGGGGGGCGATTGAGAATCCCAATTATGTCAGGAAAAAGAATAATGAAGAAAGGGAAAACATTTTTTTTCTTTGTTCTCTGACTAAATTCTATTGGGAGAGAGGGTGGATGTAAGTTGGGAGAACTTATGGCCATTGGTGGAATTACATTTTCTTGGTTATCTGTGGATCGCTGAGACGGATCCCCCCGGACTTAGACAATCTTGCCAAACTAACTAAAAATCGTCCATTAACAATTAGAGCATTAGTCCAAAAACACAGAGTTGGGAGTAGAAATTATAGAACTATCTTGACTAGAAATTATACAAGTTTTCTTTTGTTTTCTATTTTCTTGCCAAATAATTCTTCTTCTAAAACAAAAACAACATAAAGAGTTGTTGAATCTTTATTATTTCTACATTTTAATCGTTCTGCTATGATTGGGATAATTACTTCATTATGGTTCCAATAATGAGTTGGTGAAGACTTATGTTTTTTACTATTTTACTTGTTTAGCTTGAAATGACCCTTCGCTTCGTATTAAGTTGCTGACTCAATCCAGATAATTACCCACTGATCTGTCAATCACAACGTGAGAGTGCGGTAATCGCTAGACTAGGCCTTTCGACATCTGCAGCCTTCATCAGAGCAGCAACTTTTCTTGAGCAGTACCGGGTGACCAACCAAACTCAGGAACAGCCAAATTGGTGACGTCACTGACTCACCGAGCGATAGGGCTTCACCCCCCCCCCCACCCACCCTCTTAAAAACGTAGAAATAATTTCTGAGAGGACGGTCTTATGACAGCAGAACAGATTCTACACTACCCACCCTCAATAAAAGATAATATAATAAAGGAGGATATTACATCCTTGGACGACCCTCTCTCCCCTAAAAAAAGAGATAACACCTGGGAGGGCCATTTGATGTCAACAGAACACATACTACACTACCCACCCCCATTAAGATATTCCGATTAAGTCAGGGTTTTTTTTTTAATTTATTTAAAAATGCCTAGTCACAAAAACATTTTTTATAGTTCTTTGACCTTTTGGCTAAGATCAAATTGTAGTATCTGTTCTCAGCATTGCAGCAGCATCAATCGTGCTACTAATGCTGTAAGTTTAAACCGGAAGTTGTAATACCTGGTAGAATCCTCCAACACGCACTTAAAAAGGGAGGAGGTAATTCTTGGGAGGATGGTCTTATGACAACAGAACAGATGCTACACTACCCACCTCCATTAAAAGATATTCTGATTAAATCTTTTTTTTTTTTTCATTCATTTAAAAATGCCTAGTTACAAAAATATTTCTTATGGTTCTTTGGCCTTTTGGCTATAATTAAAATGTATCTGTACTCCACATTCCAGTGATATCATACGTTTTACTAATAC